>JAYKKM010000182.1:17500-32500 GCA_035772405.1 Chrysogorgia sp. JL179-B06 | reverse complement strand
GAAGAAACCATTCATTTTGTTCTTGTAGCCAACAAAAAATCACCGAACAACACTTCGACAGTGAGAGAAAACCACAAAAAAGATTCTGTGTTGTAGGATATAAAGGCTAGGCAAACCGACAACATCACTTTACGTCTGCAGCAATCCAACATAAAGTTAAACGATATATTTTTCCCGATTAAATACATCTGGAAATATCTTTTTCAGCATGTTTTCCTGATGTTTTTACCACATCAAACATATTTTTGGCTGTTGCTGTCGTCAGCATCATAAATCATAATAGGAAAACCATCCATGATTGGCCGATTAGCTCAGAAGGACATGAAAGACCTCCACTGATTGGTAGTTGACGGTTTTTGGGAGAATTGCAATGTTGATCTAATTATATTAATAACTTTTAGTGATATTTCTCTGTGGTTATTTTATAAAAGAAATACCTAATGGTTTTCCGTGTTTGGATACTCTGATCCAAACACTTGGGATGTTGCTCGACTTTCGAAAAGCTAAAAACACTCGCCTAGCGGCTCGTGTTTTTTTACGCTTTTCTCAAATCTCGCAACATCCCGCGTGTTTGGATCAGAGTATCCAAACACGGAAAACCATTAGGTATTTCTTTAGTCACACCTGAATATCTGATAATCGCCGGAGATTTTAACTTTCACATGGATATTGCTAATAACCCTGAAACGGCCAGATTTATCGATCTACTTGAGTCAGCGGGTTTAAAACAACGAGTTATTGGCCCAACCCACCGTTGTGGTCATACCTTGGACCTTGTTATTGATCGGCAAGATGATAGCTTGTTCTCACTGTCTATTGAATTGATTTCGGATCTTCCATCTGACCATAGCGCGGTAATCTGCTCGCTAGATCTCCCGAAGCCTAAAGCTACCAAAAAGATCATTAAACATCGCGATCTCCGACACATTAACCAGCAGTTATGGCGCGATGACCTGACCTCATCATTGCATTGCTTCCCTTCATCAGATGCAGATTCTTGTACTGATAATTTCAATCAAGCTCTTCGTGAACTCCTAAATAAACATGCTCCGGAAAAAACACGATCGGTGACGATACGTCCAAATGCTCCATGGTACACAGATACTTTGAGAACGATGAAGAAAGAAAAACGGCGATATGAGCGGAAATATATGTTGACCCATCTGGAAGTTCATCGTCAGATGTACAGGGACAAGTGTAACGCATATACAGTTGCACTTAATGCTGCGAAGGTTGAGTTCTATAAGATGAAGATCTCGAGTTACAACAACCATCAGCTGTTCCGGATGATTGATGGTTTATTCCGCGTAAAAGCTGTTCCTCCGCTTCCTCCACATGACTCTCCCACCATCCTAGCTGAGGCGTTCAGTAACCACTTCCATACTAAGATTCAGAAGTTGCATGCGTGATGAACTGGAGAATTCTAAATTGTCATCTGAAGAACTCTCTGTCATTGTTGACTCTCCATGTTGTCATTCGTCGCTTTTGGACTTTAACATACTGTCGGAGAATCTTGTTCACGAGATGCTTAATAAGTCTCCTTCAAAGTCGTGTCAACTGGACCCCATCCCTGTACACATTATCAAGCAAGATCTTGACCTACTTGTTCCTCCTATAACTAAAATTATCAATGCATCATTGACTGAGGGCGTGTTTCCTTCATCTTTTTAAAGTGGTATCATTCATCCTTCAATGAAAAAGTCCACCCTTGAACAGGCTGAATTTTCTAGCTATCGTCCAATCACAAACATAGCTTTCCTATCAAAGTCGCTGGAACGAGTGGTGTCTACACAGACAATGAATTATCTTGTTGATAATGAATTACTAGCTAAATTTCAGTCAGCATACAGATCATTTTAGTACGGAGACAGCAATGTTGCGTGTGATGAATGATATTCTTCTTGCCATTGATTCACGGCATGAGGTGGTATTAGTTCTGCTAGACCTATCCTCAGCATTTGATACGATCGACCATACTCTCCTTTTAGAGAGACTTCACCATCGTTATGGGATCGGAGGCACAGCTTTAGCCTGGTTCCGGTCTTATCTCACCGAGAGAACACAGTCGGTTGTTGTCAAAAATGTTGTCTCTACCAGTAGGGTATTACAGTATGGTGTACCACAAGGTTCTGTGTTGGGTCCGCTTTTATTTTCCCTGTATTTTGCTCCATTGGAGGATTTGATCAAAGCGCATAAATTGGATTGCATGATGTACGCAGATGACACTCAACTCTATGTTACCGTCAACTCTACTCTTGAACGATCTGCTTCATTGACCAAGCTACAATTATGCGTAAAGGATATACTAATCTGGTGCACGACCAACAAGCTAATGTGCAATCCACATAAGACCAACATCGTTCATCTTTCATCTAAATTTATCCAATTATGAGCCGATGCCAAATATATCTATAGATGGTACAAACATTGCTCCAGTTACTTTCGCTCGTGATCTTGGTATTACCTTGGACAGTCACCTCAAGTTGACTTCCCATATAAATAACGTTTGCAAGTCAGCCTCATTTGCCATTCGTAATATCGGTAGAATACGCAAGTACCTCTGTCAAGGAGACTGTGAGAGGCTGGTGCATGCTTTTATTACTTCACGTTTGGATTTCTGCAACAGTGTCTTGTTTGGAATACCTGACTCTGAAATTGATAAGTTACAGCGTCTTCAGAACACAGCTGCACGCCTTGTTACTAGAACAAAGAAATGGGACCATATCACTCCTGTTCTTCGACAACTCCATTGGCTTCCAATTCGATCTAGGATTAATTTTAAGATACTTTTAATTACTTATAAGGCTCTCCATGGTCTTGCCCCTAGCTATATTTCTGATTTGCTAGGGAATTATAAGCCAGTCCGTACTTTAAGATCCTCCAGTCAGAACTTGTTGTGCACACCTAAATCTAATACCAAGTCTTATGGTGATAGAGCATTTTCTATCTGTGACCCACAACTTTGGAATTCTCTTCCAATTCACATAAGGAATGCTGACAATGTTAATTTATTTAAATCTAGGTTAAAGACTTTCCTTTTTTAATATTTTTATTTTTGTATTAATTATTTTTACCACATTTGTAAATAGATAATTTACTTTTATGTTGTTTTTCACTTTACTCATCTATATATATATATATATATATATATATATATATATATATATATATATATATATATATATATATATATATATATATATATATATATATATATATATAGATATATATATATATATATATATATATATATATATATATATATATATATATATATATATATATATATATATATATATATATATATATATATATATATATATATATAGATATATATATATATATATATATATATATATATATATATATATATATATTATATATATATATATATAATATATTATATATATATATATATATTATATATATATATATATATATATTTATATATATATATATATATATATTATATATATATATATATATATATAATATATATATATATATTATATATATATATATATATATTATATATATATATATATATATATATATATATATATATATATATATATTATATATATATATATATATATATATTATATATATATATATATATATTATATTATATATATATATATATTATATTATATATATATATATATTATAGAATATATTATATATATATTATATATATATTATATATATATTATATATATATATTATATATATATTATATATATATATATATATATTATATAGATTTTCGCTTACCTCAAAACTGGTCTGCTACAACTTGTTTCATCTGTAAAAGAATCTTCAGGCAGTGACAATATACGAAAGGGATGACCGCTTATTTATAGGCTTTCTGCCGGAAAGTGGGGGCGTATGTGGGGGACAAAGCATGAGGTCATGGCTTTGTTTGCGTTGATTACGCGAAATTTATTACGATGACGACAACTGTGGAAATTATTTTCCGCTCTTTTGTTGAGTAAACTATTCTTATTTTTTTCTTTTAAAATACAAAATTTTTCTTCTAAACATAAATTGCATCGTTTTGATCCTCCTGTGTACGAAATAGAATGTTTTAGAATTTGCCAATTAATAACTGAAATCTTTATTGTTTTCTTTCAATGTCCAAATATATTTCGAAAGTTCGGTGTCATTTTCATGCTTTTTTATGTTGAAAAGATTTAGTGTGGTTGGCCAATCGCTCTTTGAATGTGGTTGCAGTCATACCAATGTATTGTTTTATTTCGTTTGTGATGTTTACTGTCACTGTTGCTTTGTATACTATGTCTCCTAGTCATGCATTGTTCTTGAAAGCGGGCAAATGGTTGTTCTCTCTACAACTGCAATTAGTGGCGTCCCTATCCTGCGGTTTGATGTTCCTAGCTATGCGTGCATTGTGCTTAGTGATTATTGACTTAACATTGTTCATAGCAGCTGTAACTTACTTTAACTGTATTTCTGTTAAAAATCTTATGGAGCTTGTGGTGCGGAGGGAAATGTTTGTCAATTAGGCTAAGGAAATTACGTCCTATGTTAGTGCTGACACTCTTGCTAAATGGTGGGTTGAACCAAATGATATTGCGTTGCCTATTCCTACGTGGTCGTTGCGGTGTATCATGAGTGTAGCTAAGTTCATGATTAAAGTTGCTGTGCCTAAGCGCGTTCTGATATAAGGGTGCAGATTCCTGAAAAGTTTGCTCATCTGACGAAAGGAGTTTAATGCGTTTGTTAATTGATGCAGGTAGTTGCCTTGTTATGCTTGGTATTTCTGAAAAACTATTGGACCAAGCTCTGTCCTGGGCTTCAAATTTGGCTACTATACCTCAAAACAACATTTCAATAATAAAACACGCTAGAAAATCTCTCCTTTTCAATAGCGGAATTTCATGGATAAAAAAAGATAGCAAGAATTTGTTCGACGTTACCATGGGCAGTTTCGACGGCGCGGAAATTTGTGAGCTCGTAGGCCTTTTCATTTTAAACCACCTAAGTAAGAAATTTGGCAAAGAAAGCATCGGCCTATATAGAGATGACGGTTTGGCTATCATAAAAAGTAAATCAGCACGTTTAGCAGACAAAACAAGAAAAGATCTCCACAAAATTTTCGAGCAATTTGACCTAAAAATCACCGCCGAATCAAATTTACGTATAGTAAACTTTTTAGATGTAACTTTCGACCTTAACAATGGAAACTATAGGCCCTATAGGAAGCCCAATGACGATCCGCTATACATAAATATGCACTCTAACCATCCACCAAGCATAACAAGGCAACTACCTGCATCAATTAACAACGCATTAAACTCCTTTCGTCAGATGAGCAAACTTTTTCAGGAATCTGCACCCTTATATCAGAACGCGCTTAGGCACAGCAACTTTAATCATGAACTTAGCTACACTCATGATACACCGCAACGACCACGTAGGAATAGGCAACGCAATATCATTTGGTTCAACCCACCATTTAGCAAGAGTGTCAGCACTAACATAGGACGTAATTTCCGTAGCCTAATTGACAAACATTTCCCTCCGCACCACAAGCTCCATAAGATTTTTAACAGAAATACAGTTAAAGTAAGTTACAGCTGCATGAACAATGTTAAGTCAATAATCACTAAGCACAATGCACGCATAGAGCTAGGAACATCAAACCGCAGGATAGGGACGCCACTAATTGCAGTTGTAGAGAGAACACCATTTGCCCGCTTCAAGAACAATGCATGACTAGAGACATAGTATACAAAGCAACAGTGACAGTAAACATCACAAACGAAATAAAACAATACATTGGTATGGACTGCAACCACATTCAAAGAGCGATTGGCCAACCACACTAAATCTTTTCAACATAAAAAGCATGAAAATGACACCGAACTTTCGAAATATATTTGGACATTGAAAGAAAACAATAAAGATTTCAGTATTAATTGGCAAATTCTAAAACATTCTATTTCGTACACAGGAGGATCAAAACGATGCAATTTATGTTTAGAAGAAAAATTTTGGTATTTTAAAAGAAAAAAATAAGAATAGTTTACTCAACAAAAGAGCGGAAATAATTTCACAGTGTCGTCATCGTAATAAATTTCGCGTAATCAACGCAAACAAAGCCATGACCTCATGCTTTGTCCCCCACATACGCCCCCCTTTTCCGGCAGAAAGCCTATGTAGTGGGGTTTTAAACGGTCAGCCTTTCGAATTGTCCACGGCCTGAAGATTCTTTTATAGAATGTATAGTGGTGGGGTGTGTGTATGTGTATAGTGATACTAGGTTTTGGGGAGGGGTGGGGTGGGAGTGGGGGGGGGGTCGTATTTGATGGAGTGGTTGGGGGAGGGGGTTGGTAGTGGGGAGGTTGAGTTGTCTTTGGGGGGTTAGTGTGGTATTTTTTTTGGGGTGGGTGGGTGGTTGGGGAGTGCTTGTTGTTGGATTGTGGGGATGGGTCGGAGCCTATTGCGTGGGGGTGGTGGGGGGGGGTCGGGGGGGTCGGTTCCACCCCCACATACGCCCCCACTTTCCGGCAGAAAAGCCTATATTATATAAAGCGGTACATCCCTTTCGATATATTGGTCACTAGCTGAAGATTCTTACAGATGAAACCAGTTTTGTAGCATACCAGTTTTGGAGGGGTAGGTAGCGGAAATCTATTATTTGCTCTAACAATATGTTTGGTGAGCACCTCTTTGCATTACGTAGACCAAAACCTACACGTTATCCTTAGAGATTAGCATAATATATATATATATATATATATATATTTAATAAAGTATAGATAATATGATATTATATATATAAAAATATATATATATATTATAAATTATAGTATCTATATATATATATTATATATATATTATATATAGTATTAATATATATAATATATTAGATATTGATAAATATAATATATATACTTATTATATATAATATATTATATATATATATTACATTATTATATTTATATATATATATAATATAAATCTATTATATATAATAATTATATATATACATATTATAAATATATATATAATATATATATATTATATGATATATATAAATTAATATAATATAAATTATATATATATTATATATATATATATATATATATATATATTATATAATATATAATATATAAATATTACTTATATAAAATTATATATATATATTATATATATATATATATATATATATATATATATATTATATATATATATATATTAATTATATATTTTAATATATATTATATATATATATTATATATATTAATATATATAGAATATAATACATTTATATAATATAGTATAAAAATATATATATATAATATATATATATATAGTTAATATTATATATATAATATATATATAATATATATATAGTATATAATATATATATATATAATAATATATATATATATAGATTACCTAAATATATAATAGTATAAATATAACCTATATATATATAATATATATATATAATATATATTATATAATATATATATATAATATATATTAAATCAATATATATATATACATAATATATATAATAATTATATATATACTAATATATATATAATATATAATATATAATAATATAGTATATATATATATATATATATATATAATATATATATATATATATATATATATAATTATATATATATATATATATAATATAATATATATATATATATATATATATAATATATACGTGTAGGTTTTGGTCTACGAAATGCCAAGAGTGCTCAACAACATATAGTAAGAGCAAATAATAGATTTCGCTTATACCTCAAAACTGGTCGCTACAACCTTGTTTCATACTGTAAAAGAATCTTCAGGCAGTGACAATATCAAAAGGGTTGAACCGCTTATATATAGGCTTTCTGCGGAAAGTGGGGGCGTATGTGGGGACAAAGCATGAGGTCATGGCTTTGTTTGCGTTGAATTACGCGAATTTTATTACGATGACGACACTGTGAAATTATTTCCGCTCTTTTGTTGAGTAACACTATTCTTATATTTTTTCTTTAAAAAATACAAACTTTTTCTTCTAAACATAAATTGGCCATCGTTTTGATCCTCCTGTGTACGAAATAAATTGTTTAAGATTTTGCCAATTAATACTGAAATCATTATTGTTTTCATTCAATTTCCAAATATATTTCGAACGTTCGGTGTCATTTTCATGCTTTTTATGTTGAAAAAAGATTTAGTGTGGTTTGGCCAATCGCTCTTTTGAAGAATGTTGTTGCAGTCATTAACCAATGTATTGTTTTATTTCGATTGTGATGTTTTACTGTCACAGTTGCTTTGTATACTAAGTCTCTAGTCATGCATTGTTCTTGTAGCGGGCAAATGGTGTGCTCTCTACAACTGCAATTAGTGGCGTCCCCTATCCCTGCTGCGGTTTGAATGTTCCTAGCTATGCGTGCATTGTGCTTAGTGATAATTGACATAACATTGTTCATGCAGCTGTAACTTACTTTAACTGTATTTTCTTGTTAAAATTCTTATTGAGCTTGTGGTGCGGAGGGAAATGTTTGTTAAATTAGGCTAAGGAAATTACGTCCTACTGTTAGTGCTGACACTCTTGCTAAATGGGTGGGTTGAACCAAATGATATTGCGTTGCCTATTCTCCTAACTTGGTCCTTTGCGGTGTATCATGAGTGTATGCTAAGTTCATGATTGGAAGTAGCTGTGCCTAAGCGCGTATCTGATATAAGGGTGCAGATTCCTGAAAAGTTTGCTCATCCTGACGAAAGGATTTTAAATGGGCCCTTTGTTAATTGATGCAGGTAGTTTGCCTTGTTATGCTTGTGTGGATTGTTAGAGTGCATATTTATGTATAGCGGATCGTCATTGGGCTTCCTATAGGGCCTATAGTTTTTTTCCATTGTTAAGGTCGAAAGTTACATCATAAAAAGTTTAGCTATACGTAAATTAGAATTCGGCGGTGATATTTAGGTCAAATTGCTCGAAAATTTTGTGGAGATCTTTTTCTTGTTTTTTGTCTGCTAAACGTGTTCTGATTTACTTTTTATGATAGCCAAAACCGTCATCTCTATATAGGCCGATGCTTTCTTTGCCAAATTTCTTACTTAGGTGGTTTAAAATGAAAAGGCCTACGAGCTCACAAATTTCCGCGAGCCGTCGAAACTGCCCATGGTTATCGTCGAACAAATTCATGCTATCTTTTTTCTCCATGAAATTCCGCTATTGAAAAGGAGAGAATTTCTAGCGTGTTTTATTATTGAAATAGTTGTTTTGAGGTATAGTAGCCAAAAGTGAAGCCCAGGACAGAGCTTGGTCCCAATTTGTTTTTCAGAAATAACCATGCATAGAAATCGACCATGTCAACTGAAATGAAAACTGTGTCTGTCCTTATCAATTAACAAACCGCATAAACTCATTGATTTTTCGTCAGATGAGCAAACTTTTCAGGAATCTGCACCCTTATATCATAACGCGCTTAGGCACAGCAACTTATAAAATCATGAACTTATGCTACACTCATGATACACCCGCAACGACCACGTAGTAATAGGCAACGCAATATCATTTGGTTCAAAACCCACCATTTAGCAGGAGTGTCAGCACTAACATAGGACGTAATTCCTTTAGCCTAATTGACAAACATTTCCCGCCGCACCACAAGCTCCATAAGATTTTTAACAGAAATCCATGTTAAAGTAAGTTACAGCTGCATTGACAATGTTAAGTCCAAAAAATCACTAAGCACAATGCACGCATAGCTAAGGAACATCAAACCGCAGGATAGGGACGCCACTAATTGCAGTTGTAGAGAGAACACCATTTGCCCGCTTCAAGAACAATGCATGACTAGAGACATAGTATACAAAGCAACAGTGACAGTAAACATCACAAACGAAAATAAAACCATACATTGGTAGGACTGCAACCACATTCAAAGAGCGATTGGCCAACCACACTAATGCTTTTCAACATAAAAAGCATGAAAATGACACCGAACTTTCGAATATATTTGGACATTGAAAGAAAACCAATAAAGCATTCAGTATTAATTTGGCAAATTCTAAAACAATACTATTTCGTACACAGGAGGATCAAAACGATGCAATTTATGTTATAGAAGAAAAATTTTTGTATTTTAAAAGAAAAAAATAAGAATAGTTTTACTCAACAAAAGAGCGGAAATAATTTCACAGTGTCGTCAACGTAATAAATTTCGCGTAAACAACGCAAACAAAGCAAAGGCCTCATGCTTTGTCCCCCACATACGCCCCCCAACTTACCGTCAGAAAAGCCTATAAAAAAGCGGTCATCCCTTTCGATATTGTCACTGCCTGAAGATTCTTTTACAGATGAAACAAGTAGTAGTAAAAAAACAGACCAGTTTTGAGGTAAGCGAAAATCATATAATATATATATATATGATAAATATATATATAATATAATATATAATATAATATATAATATATATATAATAAATATATAATATATATATACAAATTATATATAATATATTTAATATATATAATATAATATATAATATATATATATAAAATATAATATATATAATATATATAATATACAATATAAATATATATATATATAAATTACATATATCATTTATATATAATAAATAAAATATATATAATAAATAAAAATTTATATATATATATTATATATATATATATATATAAAAATGAATAAATATATATAATATATAAAATTTATATATATATATATATATAATAAATAATAATATATATAATATATTATATATATATATATAATACTAATATAATATAAATATAAATATATATATATATATAAAAATATATAAATAAAATAAAATATATATATATAATAAATATATATATAATATATTAAATATATATATATTAAATAAATATATTATATATATATATATAAATAATATTTATAAATAATATATATATAAATATATATATATATATATATATATATAAATATATATATATCTAATATATATATATATATATATATATAAATATATATATAAATATATATATATAGAGAAGAGTAAATAGAAAAACAACAAACAAGTAAATTATCTATTTACAAATGTGAAAAAATAAATTAATACAAAAATAAAAATATTAAAAAAGGAAAGTCATTAACCTAGATTTAAATAAATTAACATTGTCAGCATTCCTTAATGTGAATTGGAAGAGAATTCCAAAGTTGTTGGTCACAGATAGAAAATGCTCTATCACCATAAGACATGGTATTAGATTTAGGTGTGCACAAACAAGTTCTGACTGGAGGATCTTAAAGTACGGACTGGCTTATCATTCCAAGTCTTCCCTAGCAAATCAGAAAAATAGCTAGGTCCAAGACCATTCGAGAGCCTTAAAAGTAATTAAAAGGTAATCTAAAATTTAATCCTAGAATCGAATTGGAAGCCAAAGGAGTTGTCGAATAAAACAGGAGTGATATGGTCCCATTTTTTTTTTCGAAGTAACAAGGGCGTGCCGCTGTGTTCTGAAGACGCTGTAACTTATCAATTTTCAGAGTCAGGTATTCCAAACAAGACAACTGTTGCAGAAATCCAAACGTGAAGAAATAAAAGCATGCACCAGCCCACTCACGGTCTTCTTGACAGAGGTACATTGCGTATTCTACCGATATTACGAATGGCAAATGAGGCTGACTTGCAAACGTTATTTATATGGGAAGTCACCTTGAGTTGACTAGTCCAAGGGAATACCAAGATCACGAGCGAAAGTAACTGGAGCAATGTTTGTACCATCTATAGATATAGTTTGCATCGGCTCATAAATGGATAAATTTTGATGAAAGATTAACGAATGTTGGTCTAATGTGGATTGCACATTAGCTTGTTGGTCGTGCACCAGATTAGTAAAACCTTTTACGCATAATTGTAGCTTGGTCAAATGAAGCAGATCGTTCAAGAGTAGAAGTTGACCTGTAACATAGAGTTTAGTGTCATACTGCGTACATCATGCAAACCAATTTATGCGCTTTGATCAAATCCTCCACTGGAGCAAAATACAGGGAAAAAAAAATCGGACCCAACACAGAACCTTGTGGTACAACCATACTGTAATACCCAACTGGTAGAGACAACATTTTTTGACAACAAACCGACTGTGTTCTCCTCGGTGAGATAAGACCGGAACCAGGCTAAAGCTGTGTCCTCCGATCCCATAACGAATGGTGAATTCTCCTCAAAAAGGGATAGTATGGGTCGATCGTATCAAAATGCTGAGGATAGGTCCTAGGTCAGAACTAATACCACCTCATGCCGTTAATCAATGGCAAGAAGAATATACATTCATCACACGCAACATTGCTGTCTCCGTACTAAAATGATCTGTTATGCTGACTGAAATATAGCTAGTAATTCATTTATCAACACGATAATTCATTGTCCTGTGTAGACCCCACTCGTTCCAGCGCCTTTGATTAGGAAAGCTATGTTTGTGATTGGACGATATCAAGAAAAATTCAGCCTGTTCAATGGTGGACTTTTTCATTGAAGGATACATGATACCACTTAAAAAAGATGAAGGAAAACACGCCCTCAGTCAATGATGCATTGATAATATTAGTTATAGGAGGAACAAGAAGGTCAAGATCGTTGCCTTGAAAATGTTTACAAGTATGGGGTCCAGTTGACACGACTTTGAAGGAGACTTATTAAGCATCTCGTTAACAAGATTCTCCCGACAGTATGTTCAAGTCCAAAAGCACCCAGACGAATGACAACATGGAGAGTCAACAATGACAGAGAGTTCTTCAGATGACAATTTAGAATTCTCCAGTTCATCACGCATGCAACTTCTGAATTCTTAGTATGGAAAGTGGTTACTGAACGCCTCAGCTAGGATGGTGGGAGAGTCATGTGGAGGAAGCGGAGGAACAGCTTTTACGCGGAATAAACCATCAATCATCCGGAACAGCTGATGGGTTGTTGTAACTCGAGATTCTTCATCTTATAGAACTCAACCTTCGCAGCATTAAGCTGCAACTGTATATGCGTTACACTTGTCCCTGTACATCTGACTATGAACTTCCAGATGGGTCAACATATAATACCGCTCATAACGCCGTTTTTCTTTCTTCATCGTTCTCAAAGTATCTGTGGACCATGGAGCATTTGGACGTATCGTCACCGATCGTGTTTATTCCGGAGCATGTTTATTTAGGAGTGTCACGAAGAGCTTGATTGAAATTATCATTACACGCATCTGCATCTGATGAAGGGAAGCAATGCAATGATGAGGTCAAGGTCATCGCGCCATAACTGCATGTTAATGATCGGAGATCGCGATGTTTAATGATCTTTTTGGTAGCTTTAGGCTTCGGGAGATCTAGCGAGCAGATTACCAGCGCTATGGTCAGATGGAAGATCCGAAATCAATTCAATAGACAGTGAGAACAAGCTATCATCTTGCCGATCACTAACAAGTCCCAAGGTATGACCACAACGGTGGGTTTGGCCACTACCACGTTTGTTTATAAACCCGCTGACACAAGTAGATCCGTAAATCTGGCCGTTTCAGGGTTATTAGCAATATCCATTTGAAAGTTAAAATCACCGGCGATTATCAGATATTCAGGAGTGACTAAAGAAATACCTAATGGTTTTCCGTGTTTGGATACTCAGATCGCAAACACGAAAACCACGGGATGTTGCGAGATTTGAAGAAAAGCGTAAAAAAACACGAGCCTCTAGGTCGAGTGTTTTTATCTTTTCCAAAGACTAGCAACATCCCAAGTGTTTGGATCAGAGTATCCAAACACGGAAAACCATTAGGTATTTCTTTTTATAAAATAACCACAGAGACATATCAACCTAAAAGTTATTAATATAATTAAGATCAACATTGCAATTCTCCCAAAAACCGACAAATACCAATCAGTTGAGTTCCTTTCATGTCCTTCTGAGGCTAATCGGCCAATACATGGATGGATTCCTAAGTAAATTTAATGATGCTGACTACAGCAACAGCCAAAAATATGTTTGATTGTGGATAAAAACATCAGGAAAACATGCTGAAAAATATATTTCCAGATGTATTTAATCGGGAAAAATATATCGTTTAACTATATGTTGGATTGCTGCAGACGTAAAGTGATGTTGTCGGTTTGCCTATCCTTTATATCCATACAACACAGAATCTTTTTTGTGGTTTTTCGTCGTCACTGTCGAAGTGTTGTTCGGTGATTTTTTGTTGGCTACAAGAACAAAATGAATGGTTTCTTCGTGAATATCCTGCCGACGAGAGGTTAAAATAAACAGTTTACACCTTTTTTTTTTTCCTTTTCATGTTCTCTTGGTGAATCTATATCCTATAAAAAGTGTTGTGTTTTGGGGTTTAATGGTAAACTTTAAAATAAGGTAAAACGACGCCATCACAAATTAAACGGGAATTCTCGTTCGCTTTAAGCGTTGCTTTTGTCCACTTTAAATACTTATAATATATTCGGCCCTATGTTTGCAAAATCAATTGTGAAAATTAACAAGGAAGATTGATATAATTTTTATTTGTGGTTTTTCTCTCACTGTCGACGTGTTGTTCGGTGATTTTTTTTTGTTTGGCTACAAGAACACAATGAAAGGTTTTCTCGTGAATATCCTGTCCGACGAGAGGTAAAATAAACAAAATTTTACAACTTTTCCATGTTCTACCTTGGTGGACTATATTCTATAAAAGTGTTGTGTTCTTGGGGTTTTATTGAAACTTTCATAAAGGTAAACCGTCGTACTCACAAATTAAAATGGAAAATTCTACGTTCAGTTTTTATAGCGTTTGCTTTGTCCACTTTAAATACTTATAATTTCGGCCTATTTTATGCAAAATCTTGTGAAAATTAACAGGGAAGATTGCTATATTTTATTTATAGTAATATTGTGCATATGAATAGAATGTTAATAAATGTTTAAAAACGATGATGGGTCGGCATGATTTTGCTTTTTGTGTGTACAAGATCGACCTCAAAATTCC
>JAYKKM010000182.1:0-15000 GCA_035772405.1 Chrysogorgia sp. JL179-B06 | reverse complement strand
TCATTTGACATTGTCGATCTCTCACCATCTATTTCTGAAAAACTATGGGACCAAGCTCTGTCTTGGTTCCTGGCTCAAATTTGGCTACTATACCTCAAAACAACATTTCAATAATAAAACACGCAAGAAAATCTCTCCTTTTCAATAGCGGAATTTCATGGATAAAAAAAGATAGCAAGAATTTTGTCGACGTTACCATGGGACAGTTTCGACGGCGCGGAAATTTGTGAGCTCGTAGGCCTTTTCATTTTAAACCACCTAATTAAGAAATTTGGCAAAGAAATCATCGGCCTATAATAGAGATGGTCACGGATTGGCTCCATAAAAAGTAAATCAGCACGTTTAGCAGACAAAACAAGAAAAGATCTCCACAAAATTTTCGAGCAATTTGACCTAAAAATCGACCGCCGAATCAAATTTGTACCGTATAGTAAACTTTATTAGATGTAACTTTCGACCTTAACAATGGAAACTATAGGCCCTAAAGGAAGCCCAATGACGATCCGCTATACATAAATATGCACTCTAACCATCCCACCAAGCATAACAAGGCAACTACCTGCATCAATTAACAAACGCATTAAACTCCTTTCGTCAGATGAGCAAACTTTTCAGGAATCTGCACCCTTATATCAGAACGCGCTTAGGCACAGCAACTTTAATCATGAACTATATGCTACACTCATGATACATCCGCAACGACCACGTTAGGAATAGGCAACTGCAATATCATTTGGTTCAACCCACCAATTAGGCAAGAGTGTCAGCACTAACATAGGACGTAATTGTCCTTAGAGCCTAATTGACAAACATTTCCCTCCGCACCACAAGCTCCATAAGGATTTTTAACAGAAATCCCCCCAGTTAAAGTAAGTTTACAGCTGCATGAGACAATGTTAAGTCAATAATCACTAAGCACAATGCACGCATAGCTAGGGACATCAAACCGCCAGGAATAGGGACGCTACTAATTGCAGTTGTAGAGAGAACACCATTTGCCCGGCTTCAATAACAATGCATGACTAGAGACATAGTAATACAAAGCAACAGTGACAGTAAACATCACAAACACCCCGAATAAAACACTACATTGGTATGACTGCAACCACATTCAAAGAGCGATTGGCCAACCATCAACTAAATCTTTTCAACATAAAAAGCATGAAAATGACACCGAACTTACGAAATATAATTGGACATTGAAAGAAAACAATAAAGATTTCAAGTATCAAATTGGCCAATTCCAAAACAATCAATTTCGAACACAGGAGGATCAAAACGATGCAATTTATGTATTAGAAGAAAAATTTTGTATTTTAAAAAGAAAAAAATAAGAATAGTTTACTCAACCAAAAGAGCGGAAATAATTTCACCAGTTCCGTCAACGTAATAAATTTCGGCGTAATCAATCGCAAACAAAGCCATGACCACATGCTTTGTCCCCCACAAACGCCCCCACTTTCCGGCAGAAAGCCTATAAATAAGCGGTCATCCCTTTCGATATTGTCACTGCCTGAAGATTCTTTTACAGATGAAACAAGTTGTAGCAGACCAGTTTTATGAGGTAAGGCGAAAATCTATTTGCTACTAACAATATGTTGTTTAGCACACTCTTGCATATCGTAGACCAAAAATAACACGTATATATATATATATATAAAATATATATATAATATATAAAGATATATATATATAATAAGAGTATCATATAAAAATATATAATTATATATATATAGTATATTATATACTATATAATATAATATATAATATAAAATTAGTATAAATATATATATAATTATATATATATATATAGTATATATAATATATATATATAATATATGTAATAATAATATATATATATAATATATATATATAAAATATGTATCATAATATATAATATAATAATATATGAATATAATATATATATAATATATCTATATATAATATAATATATATGAAGGGGGAACCCCCTTATATGAAGGGGGTTTCCAATCTGGTCGGGTCTCAATCAAATTAAGATTTAATTTCACTAGTGTGAAAATATGCATAGAAATTTAATTTTAATTATTCTCGGGCCCATGCACTCTGCACTACCTACTCATGGACTTTACTTTAATTGGACAAGGTTTTTTGTGCCCTTAGTCATGTGGCCATCCAACATGTAAATCACTTGTAACCTTTTTTTATATCATATATCTATTATACATACATCAAATTTCACAATTATTACACAAGCTGTTGCCCTATTAACTATCACAGTCTATGACTTCAACAACAGTTGGTGAAATCATGAATGCAGCACTTCAGAGCATGACTAACCTTAGGGTTTTTCAGGAAGATCAAAAGGTATTCGCTATAGACCTTATTCATAAATGGCCGACAATTTATATGCATATAAATAGACCTTTAGGACCTCATTTTTATAGTAAGAATCCTTTTCAATTTCATACATGAAAACAAGTTTTCCAATTTACATATCCATATTATAATAAGGTCTATTGGTTTATACCATATGTAATGTTCAAATATTCAACAATTTCCACAAATACACAAAGTCAGGAAATTGTTCGTCCTTCATTTGGCATACATCTTTTTTTAGTTTCATTTGAATGGATACACATGGTACTTTAAAGCAGCTAAAACACCACATATTTATATGGAACTGTGCCGTGCCATCCAACTAACACCAAGGAAAATAATGTCTTAATTCTTGTCCACATTAGCACCAGACCATACATTTAATAGACAAGCATATGGTTTACGCTTTGAAGTTTGGAAAACGAGTGTTATATAACTTCTGTAAATAAAAAAAGTAGAAAATATCAATAAAACTAAGCACATTTAAGGTTACGTTATTTAAGAAATAGAAAACATTTTCCGTGTTTTACATGCAGTTATAAAAACACGAGTGGAAGGTTTGGATAACGAGAAATCATAGTGGGAAGAGCCCGTAGGGCGAGTGTTTCCACGCGAATTTAGAGTTCTTCTCTAACTTCCACGAGTGTTTATATAACGTATGGAAACACGGATTTAAATGATATTCTATTACTTTTATAAAATAACCCGTAAAAATGCACATAAAATGTACAAATAAATTGTTTATCAACACGTAAATACTCCTAACTGCGTATATATAGCGCCGTGATGTCTAATTGATGGCGTATGAAGGCTAATTTATGGCGTATGATGACTAATTGATCTGCGTATGATGGCTAATTGATGGCGTATGATGGCTAATTGATGGCGTAATCCAACCAAGTATATATAGCCTGATATAAACACGGTAACTGGACAATCACAAGCGTGCCGTAAGACCCACGACTTATTTAATAATAATGCCTATTAGTAATATACAGTAAGGCTATATTCAGGATCACCGAACACAATACATGAAATCCTTCCACGAAAAATCAAATTCAAATTTAAATTTATAGACGATAGCATATATATATAAATATATATAATATATATATATTATATATATCTACCCCGAGAGTAGTAAAAAAGTAGAGTGCTGGCGTAGACAGTGTTTTGAATATTTACGCAAAGTGAAAAGGTGGTAAAGCTGCCAAGAAATTTAGTGACGACTAAATTCTTGGCAGATTCCCACCTTTTCAACTTTGCTATATATTCAAAACACTGTCTACGCACAACTCTACTTTTTTACTACTCTCGTGATATTCTATATACCGCTGCGACATGCCTAACCTCAAGAAGATTCGTCAAAGTCCCTGTCACGAAATGGTAAGTTATTTGCTTCCTTTTTTACCGTCGATCAGATAATCATAGCTCTACGTTTAGTTTGACACTTATTTTATCTAAATTAGGACCTGTCATTTCTCCCGCCCCCTCAGATCTTCTAGCTGATCTCGACTGTTAAAAATAGCAAATGATCTTACGTTTCCCATCTCATTAATTATTATTTTGTTTATTCTCCCGTGCATTTGATTGGCTACTTATACTTGTGACACCCTTATGGCATATATCTAAGCCCTATTTATTTCATTTCATCTCGTCTTACTCTGATGAAGTGGCTCCGCTCGAAACGTCAGAATCTCGACACTAAATTCTTGGCAGTTTACCACCTTTTCACCTTTGCTATATATATATATACTGTAATATATATATATAAATATACTGTATATATATATAATATATATATATATATATATATATAAATAATATATATACTATATATATAATATATAAAAATATATAAATATATATAATATAATATATATATATAACCTATATATATATATATATATATTAAGAGATCTTCTTTAGATTTCTAGAGTTGCACAATGGCCGTTGTG
The DNA here is from genome assembly GCA_035772405.1 of Chrysogorgia sp. JL179-B06. Lineage (NCBI taxonomy): Eukaryota > Metazoa > Cnidaria > Anthozoa > Scleralcyonacea > Chrysogorgiidae > Chrysogorgia > Chrysogorgia sp. JL179-B06. The sequence goes on along the minus strand of JAYKKM010000182.1, from coordinate 10,684 downwards.
GGTCAGAATGCTTAATACTAATAATAAAATCGACTACAACGTTCATACAAACGATTTTACTATTTTAAGTTTCTGGAGTGGTTCCTCCGTCTTCAGACGTTTGTAGTGTGTTTGATTATTCACATAATATCCCTAATGTATTTAAAATGCTAATTATAATTGTAAAAATGCTAATTATAAAAAATGCTAAATTGTGATTGTTCATAACACAGGTTCGGCTTTAAAAATGCAATTTTGCTCATAATTTATATTTTAAAATTCTTAAAAAGGGAATGGTGCTTTGTGTCAACAACAAACAACACGCTGTAGGCTAATTCGTTCCGTTTATTTAGGGTTCCTAATTCTGGTCTGTGAAATGAGTGTAGACTTTTTCGAGATTGCATAGTTGGCACCTTTTTGTCTTGTATGCTGTATGCTTTTGCTTCGAGGCAGGATGTCCCATTCTAATTTTTGTAATCTATCATGTTGATCTTTCAGACTCCAAATATACTCTTGCTGAGCTCTGTGTTGTTGCGTTTGTTCCTGTTTTTGAATGTCGATTTATTGTCCATTAAATCTTTCTTTGAACGTATTCTTTGTCAAGCCCATTGTAGGTCTCTTTGGGGTCACTTTCGCGTGTTATCACTGTTGCCTGGTAGATGAATGATTCCTGAAGGCAATGGCCTTTCAGGGGGCATTTTACCGGATATCTGCAGTTGCACGCTTTCTTGTTGTTGTTGCTTTTCTCTTTCATTCTGTTTTCTTCTAAGAATTTCTTGTTATGCCCGATCGACGATGTTCTTCACGTTCGGGCAATGCAGCAGTAAGCTCAGTTTCTCTGTATTGGTGTTGAATATTTTGAGTAACTTGTGCTCTGGTGGAAATTTCTCTTTTATTATCTTGAGGAATGATTGACCGATGTTGGACAGTACGTTGCTCGAGTACGGCGGGTTGTACCACGTGATGTTCCTTGCTTCTATTTCTCCGGTTTGACTTTTTAATGTTGCTCGTCATTTTAATTCATTCTGGTATCTCCTTTTTTTTAACGGTTCCTGGTTATGGTGGTTTTTGCATTGTTAAAGACGTGTTCGTGTGCTGGAAATATCTGACAGTCTCTTGTTGATGGCGAGGGGTAGATTCTTGATGATTATTGGTGGATGGTTTGACTTGGCAGTGGACGTACAATGGCATGTTGTTAGGTTTTCGTGTATGGTGCAAAGGTGTTTCCTAGAGAGGTCGAAGGTTACTTCGAGGAAGTTAACAGTGTTTAAAATTAGCTTCGATTGTTATTTTTAGTCCGTTTTCTTTAAAGATTTTACAAATGCTCTTCTTGGTTCTCCCTATACTTGTTGCGTGGTCGTATTGAACGCGCCTAAACCGTCGTCCGCTGTAGAGCCCGAATGTTGTTGCCATGCTTTTCTTTTATTATGGAACAGGATGTAGTTGCCTACCAATTCAACAAGTTTCAGCTCCGTCCCCAGCTGCCCATTGTTACGTCAAACAGGTCTTGAACTTCGGTTTTTTCCCCATGTCGACTCATTGCTATGTATGGAATGTCTTTTTGGCATGTATAATGATGTCGCGTTCTTCTTGATTGATCTTGTCGAACTGTGCTGCGAAGTCGAGGGCTTTGTTGAGTAACCCGCTTCTTCTGTGATAGATGGGTAATATTCTACCACGTCGAATGATATAAATCTATACTCGGGTTTTCTTTTCGATGGATTGTAAACCAATCTATTACTTCAGCCGTATTCCTCCATATTGATGACTTTAATTCTCTCAGATATTTGCTTGTTTATCCTGATCAAGTATGCATAGCTTATCTTCCCGATTTCCGTTTTAGTTGGGTTAATCAGCCGGTATTTAGGATTTGTGTTGAAATTAGGAATAGGAACCTAAAAAAAACCCCAAAGAAACCCCAAAGAAACCCCAAAAAAAACGCCAGAAGAGACCTACATCGGCCTGACAAAGAATACGTTCAAAGAAAGATTTAGTGATGAACCTAAAACGACATACAAAAACAGGAACAAACGCAACAACACAGAGCTCAAGCAAGTATAATTTGGAGTCTGAAAGATCAACAGAAAGGAATACAAAATAGAATGGGACATCCTGCGCGAAGCAAAAGCATACAGCAACAAGACAAAAAGGTGCCAACTATGCAATCTCGAAAAAGTCTACATCATTTACAGACCAGAAATTAGGAACCCAAAATACAACGGAACAGAATTAGCCTCCCGCTTGTAGACACAAAAGCACCAATTCCTTTTTAAGAATTTTAAAATATAAATTATGAGCAATATTGGCATTTTTTAAGGCCGAACCTTGTAAGAACATGCACAATTCAGCATTTTTATAAATAGCATTTTTACAATTATAATTAAGCATTTTAATACATTAGGGATATTATGTGAATAATCAAAACACTTCCAAACATTCTGAAGACGGAGGAACACCTCCAGAAAGCTTAAAGTAAAATGTTTGTATGAACGTGTAGTCCTATTTTATTATTAGTATATATATGAATAAAAATATATATATATATATATATATATATATATATATATAATATACCCAACGTAATTCGTCCTCCGCGAACAAAACCACAAACCTCTAATGAAATGGCCGCGGCGTCCTACAACAAACTACTGACGGAGAATATCACCAAAACTTACAAACTAGCGCACAACCGACACCAGCACGAGACATCAATACCGAACTGAAAGACATCGCAACAAAACTATGGGGGGGAAATCGGAAACCGCATCGAAAACCATGGCAGAATCACAAGCCCATCATTTCCCTGAAAGACCATAAAGATGATTTCGAAACACATCCAAAATGCCGATTGATAAACCCTAGCGAAAAGCAACCTAGGAAAAGTGAGCAAAGCAATTCTAGACAAGATCAACACCGAAATCAGGAACGAAACGCAAGCAACAACAGTGGCGAAATTCCGACGACACGATTTCCTTGTTCAAATCTTTAAATGATAAGAATAAACACAGATTCATGTCATTCGACGTCGTAGACTTTCTACCCGTCGTATTAACGAAGAGCTATACTCGACCAAGCCATCGAAATGGGGCAAGCAGTTCACCCAGCATCAGTGACATTAAGATTATCAAACACGCGCGCAAGTCCCCTGCTAATCAACAACTGCCGAGCATGGACGAAACGATGTAGCAAACACACTTTCGACGTGTCCATGGGAAGTATTTGACGGGGCCGAGATATGTGAGCTGGTTTGACTCTATATCCTCCAGTCTCTAGAAGAGAAATTTGGAAAGCAGATCGGATTGTACCGTGACGATGGCCTCGCAGTCATCAAATCAGCCACTCTGGAAGAGTAGCAGAGAAAGCAAGGCAGGAACTCATCCGCATATTCGACACATTCTGCCTAAAAATCACCGCCCAAGCCAACCTAGAACGAATCAACTTCCATGACATTACTTTTGACCTCACGAACGGCACCTACAAACCCTACCGAAAACCTAACGACGACCCACTGTACATTAACCGCTTATCTAACCACCCACCAACAATCAACCCGACAATTACCAACATCTATTAACAACCGCATTAATAAATTATCATTTGACGAAGAAACGTTATCACGCTGTCGAAACCAATATACAACTACTCACTGAAACAAAGCAACTTTGACTCAGGAACTGGACATATGAACCGGCCACATCAAACGACAACGGAAACTGGCAACAGAAACCATTTCACAAAGACGAACGCGACAACGCAACGCTATATGTTACAACCCCCCTTACAGCTTAAACGTAAAAACAAACGTCGGACGCAAATTCCTACAACTCATCGACAATCACTTCCCCGCTACAAACAAACTCCTCCAAATTATTAACCGCCACACTGTACGATTAAGCTACAGGCTGCATGGAAAACATGCAAAACCGCGATCCGCAACCACAACAACGCAGTACTGAGAAAACACGCTAAACCCACAAAACGCACGGGGAAATGACGCCAACCAAACAAAAACCAGCAACAAACAACGATACTCGCAACACATGCTACTGCCGACAAACCGACCTATGTCCCACTAAACGGAAACTGTTTGGCAAAGAGTGTGATTTACCAGGCCGAAATCACCCAAAACGACAACGCCACAGACAAAATCATATATTGGTATAACGTCAGGTGAATTTAAAACCCGCCACAGAAATCACACCAAATCCATTCGCCACCAAAGGTAATCACAAGACACGGAGCTGGCAAAATACGTTTGGAGGCTAAAAGAAAACGACAAAAAATACAACATCAAAATGGTCCATCATTAAGACAAATCCCTGCGTACAAACCCGGAGCTAAAAGATGCAACCTATGTTTGGAGGAAAAGCTTCAAGTGATGAAAAGACGAACAAAAGACATGCTAAACAAACGATCAGAACTGTTTTCCACGTGTAGAGCACGTAACACGACACTTAATTAGCCAGTGTATAATAGGAGTAAATTAATTTCCGATCTGTCAGTTGCCTGACGATGCGCTTAACCGCGTGAAACTCGGAGTAGCAACCGAGAACTTCCATTTTAAATATATTACCTCGCACTACCTACTAAATGGTATTGAGCGCTCTTTTATTATTATAACAATGCTATAAACTTTTTCGTTATTCTCACTACTTGGAATATATATATAATATAATATATATATATATATAAAGTGGTGGTAACCTTCACCATAAATCCTTAGAACCAAGTAGTTTTAATCAAGTGAAATGCCAAATAAAACTTTTAATAAACCCAAATTCTTATCCCTGGCATTACCACCACAAAATATACAGAACTTATGACTAGTCTTGGCATGAACGGCCACTGTAGCTTTCAGTGGTCAGAGCACTGCACTAGCATCACAGGTTCAATGCCAGCAGGAAGACCTTGAAGTTTGCATTTTTCACAACTGGTCCCGGTTAGGTCTTAAAATGTATATATTCCTAACACTCAAAATTTTCCTTCATTCACTCTCTTTTAACTGCTCAAGTTTTGTTTCATTAAATAATGACTCGGGACTTTATCACAGAGAAAATACAGTCACACTTGTGCTAGAAAGCAGTGCTGAGTCAATGAGACTGTAAAATATTATAATAACTATATAAACTGCATGAAAAAACTACAAACTGGTGCAATAATTTTCTTGATGTCATCTCATTCGTTTTTGTAAGAATAAAAATACAAAACAGAATTGTATGGACCAGTAGAAGCAGTATGTCTTGCCTGAGAAGTCTATGTCTAAACAGAATTCTGCTTAATATTATGGGAGGCAAACCAGTAGAGAAAGAAAAGATGAAGTAAATAATCGGCAGACATTTCAAAACCACAAATGTTTTCTTCATGGATTGCGACTATTGAAGTGTTTGAGAATGATATATAAACAATTCCAAACAATGATAAGCATAGTAAAGCCTTCGTTAAAATCGAAATCTGGAAAAATACCATCTACTGCATCTACACCTGTGATTCAAACCAAAATATTGTGACTCATGCCGAACATACATGAAAATATAACTCAATAATTAACGTCTGAAATCACTAACCAATCCTTTATTACAAATCGTATGAAAATAAACAATTAAATATGAACAGGGAATAAATAAATGCACATTATAAAACAGCATTATTTAAAATAGCTAGTCGCTGACTATGATTATTAGATTATACACAATACCTCGACAAATACACGGACTTACCTTCAAAAATAAGACTGCAAATACTCGTCTAAGCCTACGAGGGGGGGGGGGGGGGGGGGGGGGGGGGGGGGGGATTGAGGGGGGTAGCCAACGAGTCCTTTTGAAAACCATCACAAAATAACAACCAAGAAATTCGAATTAAATATCAAAAATTACCACAAAACACCAACAAACTTCAGTTCGACATTCAAACATTTCGAAATGGCCGCGTGGCTTGTGATAGATAATCCATGATCCTTTTCGGGGCTCATAAGTATCGTGGGGGTCCGCAGGGCTCGCCGTTGTATTAAACACAAATTTTACGAAAATATAAAATTACAATGCTAGTTTAAACTCAAAGCCACTTGACTGCAAATCAATTATTAATGTGCCTAGAAGTTTTGTAAAAATACATCGGGTACTGCCGGGTTTCTTGAAATTCATGTGCAGGTTGTCTTCGACACGCGATATCGGTACAATATAGCTATCAGTGTTAAGATGTCTATCTGTTTACCAAAAGGTTACTCATGTCGATTAATTTGTTACCAACTGAGGATGATTCAGAAATAGAATCCTTTAGCACTGGAATTAATATTTAAACACCTATATCTGGAATTCAATTTTTACTCCCACCAGGAGTTAAAATCACATCTTTGATAGAAAGTGGAGTAGAATAACAGGAGTATTTATAACACCACTAATTTAAACTCCAAAATAAGAGTAATTTTGACTCTCTTAGGGGAGTTAAAATACCTCCACGTGGAGTAGAATGTAAATTATGCCATCAGTTGGAGATAAATTAACTCCAAAATAGGAGTAAAATTAAGCTCCGAAATTTTTACTCCACCAATGGTAGTTATTTTAACTCCCTTGCTGGAGTTAAAATAACTAGCTCGGAAAAAAAAAGAGGGACATTGCCTGGCTTCGTGTACGGTTTGTAGGTGCCGGACCTGAGGTCAAGAGTGATGTCCAGAAAGTTCACGCACTTCTTGTTAGCTTCGATGGTAAGCTTGAGATTTGTTGTCGTTGGAATACCTTGCAGATTTTCTTTTTGATCTTTTCGGTCTTTCATGGTGTAAACATTGAACGCGCTGAGGCCATCCGTCGCGGTACAAGCCAATGTCGTTTCTGTACGCGGATGGAAATTGCGAAAGTATGGTAGGATCTCCACCAGTTCGCATGTATCCGCACCGTCAAAACTGCCCATTGTCGCAATCAAAATTCGAGCTACTGTCCTTCTTGCACCAAGCTTCGGTTTCGCTAAAGAGCAAGGAGTTCTTAGCTGTGAATTATGATGTGCCTTTCCTTCGCTGTGATCTCGTCATACTCGGACGCGAACGAGAATGGCCTTGTTTAGGAGCTCGTCTGTTATCTGATGGGTAGAAATCGACAACGTCGAAGTTGATAAACGAGTGCGAGGATTAGGGGGGTATGTTAATGTTCCTTAGAACCATTCGATAACTGAGACATTGTTTCTCCATTGCATAACACCGGTGGCTGATACTATTTTATTGTTGATTCGTTCGAGGATTTTTTTGCTCACGATACCGATCTCGGATTTGGCAGGATTGATGAGGCGTGCTGTCGGGTTGTTGTCAAAGTTCGATTTGTGGGTCCTTTTTAAATGTAATAAAGCATTCTTTCTCGGCCATTTCGTCAATTCTTGCTGTCTAGTTTGAGGTCTTTCGCGATTTTTCTTTCTTCCTTGATGATTTCGGCTGTGCTGTTTGCTGGCGCTTTCTTGTAGGTTTTCGTAATGTTATTATGTAGTAGCTGTTTGTATGGTTCGGGTTTCAACGCGGTAGAAGTTGGTAGTCTTGTCCGCGGGTACGAATAGTTCGTTGACATACTTGATCTTTCTAATGTTTTGGTGCAGTTTGTTTTTTGAAAGGCAGAGTTTGTCGGTTGAAATGCACTGTTCTGGACTAGCGATAACATTCTTTCTTCGAAGTCGTGCAGCTCGGTGATTGGTGGTGGTGAGGTTGATGTTTTGAATCCGAATGTTTCATTCTGTGTCGAGGATTCAGTCGGGTGAAAAGAATGATGCGCTTTCCATCTTAAGCGTTGTAGAAAGGATTGGGTCAAGTTCAATTAGGGCATCGTAAGGTACATGTTTCGGTGTCGCTGTCGGGATATTCTACGTGGAGGTAGCCAAGGTTCGTGGGTTCCATATCGACTTGTAGAGTGCTCAACAATGAATGAGCGTAATAGATAAATGGTAGTGATATAAACTATCGTGAGGAAAGGAACTAGCGCATACAAAAATCGTACGGATAGAGTGCTCAATGCGTACGCAGAGCGGTATAACACAAGAAAGAAACACAAGTTACTTCATCGAAATTTTATTTTACTACAGAACTGTTTCGTATGGCAAGTGCTAAGCTTGCCACACTCATCAGGTAAATGATATTAATATTTTGACAGCGCAACGGAACATAATACAATATTGCATAATTAATTTGATCATGTTTACATGTAGTGTGTTGGATTGTTATCGTAGTAGGAATTTCTTTCCGTGTCGGCCATGTGGATACGAGTTCCGTTTCCGTTTGTTGAGAGAGCTTAGTTCGGGGTGGCATATGATGATAAATTTTTTCGGTACAGGCATATGTTACCAGCGTTTTGGTTTATTAGAATATGTTTGTTTTTCTTAATGATTTTCCAGTTAAAAGTATACGAGGTGTTAGAGTCCTTTTAATTTCCAAATGTGCTTGCTTAGTTACGGTTGCGTTTCTCTTGGTTCTGTTACTGAAAGAGCTGGTGTGGTTAAGGTAGCGGTTTTTGAAAGTGTTCTCAGTAAGACCGAAAGTAGGTTTGTACTTCTTTCGTGGCTTTGTTCGTCACTGTGGCCTGGTATATAACTGCCTTTGTTTGGCATTCTCCTTGTCAGTGGGCAGGCATCTTTCGCGCGGCAATTGCGAATTTCTTTCTGTGGACGGTGTTCTTGTTGGCTTCTTTGCGTAGAATGTTTTTATTGTGCGACGAGATGATGCTCTGGAACATTCGGCAAACAACTAATAACTTAGTTTCATTGTGTTCCGGAAGAATATTTTGTTTTAGCGGGTGTTTTATGGGGAATGATTCATCGAGTGCTGTGAGGAATTTATGTCCGATATCGGTTTTGACGTTTGAGTTGAAAGGAGGGTTTGTACCAGGTGATATTACGGCCTTCTGCGGCGGATTTTTTGTGCGGGTTGTGGATCGAAAGTATGGTTTATAGCTGTGGCCTGCTCTTTTTTCAAGCTTCTTGATATGGGCGATTGCTTGCGTCGAACACGAAGAGTTATTGCTTGTCGGATGAAATTCTCGAAAGGCGTTGGTCTAATAGTTTCAGGGATTCTACGTAGGATGGACTGGGGATGTTTGCTTTGCACGTTGACGTACTGATGGACATTGCCTGGCTTCGTGTACGGCTTTGTAGGTGCCGGACCTGAGGTCAAAGAGTGATGTCCAGAAAGTTCACGCCACTTCTTGTTAGCTTCGATGGTAAGCTTGAGATTGTTGTCGTTGAATACCTTGCAGATTTCTTTTTTGATCTTTTCGGTCTTTCTGGGTGAAACCTTTGAACGCGCTGAGGCCATCGTCGCGGTACAAGCCAATGTCCGTTCTGTACGCGGTTGGTAATTGCAAAAGTATGTAGGATCCCACCAGTATCGCATGATTCCGCACCGTCAAAACTGCCCATTGTCACCATCAAAAATTCGAGCTATCAGTCCTTCTTGCACCCAGCATTCGGTTTCGCTAAATGAGCAAGGAGTTCTTAGCTTGAATTATGATGTGCCTTTCCTTCGCTGTGATCTCGTCATACTCGGACGCGAACGTGATGGCCTTGTTTTAGGAGCTCGTCTGTTTTATCGTATGGGTAGAAATCGGACAACGTCGAAGCTTGGATAAACGAGTGCGAGGGATTGTTGTTAATGTTCTTGAACCATTCGATTAACTGAGACATTGTTTCTCCATTGGCATAAGAGGGGGCAACCGGTGGCTGATACTATTTTATTGTTGATTCGTTTCGAGGAATTTTTTGCTCACGATACCGATCTCGGATTTGGCAGGATTGATGAGGCGTGTTTGTCGGGTTGTTGTCCAAAGTTCGGTTTGTGGTCTTTTAATGTAATAAAGTGCATTCTTTCTCGGCCATTTCGATCAATTCTGCCTGTCCTAGTTTGAGGTCTTTCGCGATTTTTCTTTCATCCTTGATTAAGAGAGTAAAATAATAAGATTTCGGGCTGTGCTGTTTGCTGGCGACTTTCTTGTAGGTTTTCGTAATGTTATTATGTAGTAGCTGTTTGTATGGTACGGGATTCACGCGGTAGAAGTTGGTAGTCTTGTCGGCGGGTACGAATAGTTCGGTGTCATTCTTGATCTTTCTAATGTTTTGGTGCAGTTTGTTTTGAAAAGCAGAGTTTGTCGTTTGAGATGCAATGTTCTGGACTTGCGAAAAACATTCTTTCTTCGAAGTCGTGCAGCTCGGTGATTGGTGGTGGTGAGGTTGTTGTATTGAATCCGAATGTTTCATTCTTTGTCCGAGAGGGAATCAGTCGGGTGAAGGAAATGATGCGCTTTCCATCTTAAGCGTTGTAGAAAGGATTGGGTCTTTTCAAATAGGCATCTAAGGTACATGTTCGGTGTCGCTGTCGGGATATTCTTCGTGTATTAGCCAAGGTTCGTGGGTCCCATATACGACTTGTAGAGAGCTCAACAATGAAGGAGCGTAATAGATTAACTGTAGTGATAGAAACTATCCCCGTGAGGATAGAAACTAGCGCATACAAAATCGTACACGGAATTAGAGTGCTACATTATTGCGTACTGCAGAGACGGTATAAACACACAAGATAGGAGAAACACAAGTTACTCACATATACGAAAAGATTATTTACCTAACTACAGAACTGTTTCGTAAGGGCAAGTGCTTTAGCATGCCACACTCATATCGAGGTAAATGATATAATATTTTGACAGCGCAACGGAACATATATACAATAGATGCATAATTATTAATTTGA
>JAYKKM010000181.1:865000-1083967 GCA_035772405.1 Chrysogorgia sp. JL179-B06 | reverse complement strand
CCTCACACAACTTCGTTGACGAATTCATCAATACTGAGTGCACTCCCACGTCGATCGATTCATTTACATATACGAACTCGGCGCCACTGCGAATTCGTCTCCCACAACACTTCGCATTTCCACGTAGAAAATGTCTACGACCACACCACCAGGAAAACACCGGTTCTCGTCCGATCACCGCAGTCAAGTCTGGTCGGGCGGAGTTAGTACTTGGATGGGTGACCGCCTGGGAATACTCCGTGTTGTAGACCAACCGCCTTTTGGTTCGAGCGCGCTCAAATAGCGCCCGCGCTCGCCAAGTGACGGCCAGCGGAACCGCTTGTTTTTGCACACCGTTTTTCGCGTTTAAACTTGCAAAATAAGGGTCGGTATCGCTTCTCGGCCTTTTGGCTAAGATCAAGTGTAGTATCTGTTCTTATCAGCTTAATATCTGGTATGCTAGGCATTGCCTAGCTCATATATTAAACTGATTTTTGGACCTCGGCCATGGGATTGTGAAGCTTGCTTCGCCCTGGCCACGGGTTGTCTCGGTATCGCACTACCTCCGAGTACGGCCCACACACATCACAATGAAAATAACAACAACAAAATAACAAAATGATTCCACTGATTCATATTTCTTATTCCTTGCAACAGATGCAGCATCCACCAAGCCAGTTTCATCCGCTCCCAACACCAAAGTACAGAGATGCAAATCCACAACAAACACATAACCAACAATCGACAGTTCGGGGTCGATTCTACGACCGACGACCACAAAGTAAGTAGCTTCAAGAATAATTAACCACATCGCAATCACGTAAAATCAGCAAGTCCAGCAGCACCACCAATACAGCTCCAGCTCGCCATGCTAGAACTCACCGTTTGCCCACATGCCCGACAATCCTATTAACCAATCAAATTCAAACAGCCGTCGCTGGGAAAACTCATACTTACCTGACGCGAGAGGCACTCTGATCACATAGGGAGTCCTCTCAGGATGAGGCCCTCTCATTGCACTTCGACTGGGTTGACTCCTGCGATTGCCCCAAATGTGGGCAACTCGAGCGTATAATTTCTGGTAGTGGGGACCTGCGTTCGCGCTCGTCCCCTTCATTCCCAAAACAAAACACTCAGACCAAATCCAACAAGCTACGCGAAGTTCACGCTCTCGCCGAATCAACATTCGATCGACAGCCGCCACCAGTAGCACCGAGCAAGCAACAAATGCATATGTCGAACAGAATCCATCCCATCCGTTCTCCATCTCGTTTCACAAAAATTCGAAAACTACTGACTAAGAAAAAAAAAGCTACAACCACAGACACCGATCATCAACAACACCTCGATCTATCGAATATCACATCCCGTCGTTCAACTCGTCGGCAGCGATCGCATAGAAACCCCCACCGCCTGCAACTTCGAGCTGTCACTTCTGCCACCCTGCATCCAACTCTCGCACCCATCCTTTATGCGGCACGTTCACAACACAACATTCCCTCACACAACTTCGTTGACGAATTCATCAATACTGAGTGCACTCCCACGTCGATCGATTCATTTACATATACGAACTCGGCGCCACTGCGAATTCGTCTCCCACAACACTTCGCATTTCCACGTAGAAAATGTCTACGACCACACCACCAGGAAAACACCGGTTCTCGTCCGATCACCGCAGTCAAGTCTGGTCGGGCGGAGTTAGTACTTGGATGGGTGACCGCCTGGGAATACTCCGTGTTGTAGACCAACCGCCTTTTGGTTCGAGCGCGCTCAAATAGCGCCCGCGCTCGCCAAGTGACGGCCAGCGGAACCGCTTGTTTTTGCACACCGTTTTTCGCGTTTAAACTTGCAAAAATAAGGGTCGGTATCGCTTCTCGGCCTTTTGGCTAAGATCAAGTGTAGTATCTGTTCTTATCAGCTTAATATCTGGTATGCTAGGCATTGCCTAGCTCATATATTAAACTGATTTTTGGACCTCGGCCATGGGATTGTGAAGCTTGCTTCGCCCTGGCCACGGGTTGTCTCGGTATCGCACTACCTCCGAGTACGGCCCACACACATCACAATGAAAATAACAACAACAAAATAACAAAATGATTCCACTGATTCATATTTCTTATTCCTTGCAACAGATGCAGCATCCACCAAGCCAGTTTCATCCGCTCCCAACACCAAAGTACAGAGATGCAAATCCACAACAAACACATAACCAACAATCGACAGTTCGGGGTCGATTCTACGACCGACGACCACAAAGTAAGTAGCTTCAAGAATAATTAACCACATCGCAATCACGTAAAATCAGCAAGTCCAGCAGCACCACCAATACAGCTCCAGCTCGCCATGCTAGAACTCACCGTTTGCCCACATGCCCGACAATCCTATTAACCAATCAAATTCAAACAGCCGTCGCTGGGAAAACTCATACTTACCTGACGCGAGAGGCACTCTGATCACATAGGGAGTCCTCTCAGGATGAGGCCCTCTCATTGCACTTCGACTGGGTTGACTCCTGCGATTGCCCCAAATGTGGGCAACTCGAGCGTATAATTTCTGGTAGTGGGGACCTGCGTTCGCGCTCGTCCCCTTCATTCCCAAAACAAAACACTCAGACCAAATCCAACAAGCTACGCGAAGTTCACGCTCTCGCCGAATCAACATTCGATCGACAGCCGCCACCAGTAGCACCGAGCAAGCAACAAATGCATATGTCGAACAGAATCCATCCCATCCGTTCTCCATCTCGTTTCACAAAAATTCGAAAACTACTGACTAAGAAAAAAAAAGCTACAACCACAGACACCGATCATCAACAACACCTCGATCTATCGAATATCACATCCCGTCGTTCAACTCGTCGGCAGCGATCGCATAGAAACCCCCACCGCCTGCAACTTCGAGCTGTCACTTCTGCCACCCTGCATCCAACTCTCGCACCCATCCTTTATGCGGCACGTTCACAACACAACATTCCCTCACACAACTTCGTTGACGAATTCATCAATACTGAGTGCACTCCCACGTCGATCGATTCATTTACATATACGAACTCGGCGCCACTGCGAATTCGTCTCCCACAACACTTCGCATTTCCACGTAGAAAATGTCTACGACCACACCACCAGGAAAACACCGGTTCTCGTCCGATCACCGCAGTCAAGTCTGGTCGGGCGGAGTTAGTACTTGGATGGGTGACCGCCTGGGAATACTCCGTGTTGTAGACCAACCGCCTTTTGGTTCGAGCGCGCTCAAATAGCGCCCGCGCTCGCCAAGTGACGGCCAGCGGAACCGCTTGTTTTTGCACACCGTTTTTCGCGTTTAAACTTGCAAAATAAGGGTCGGTATCGCTTCTCGGCCTTTTGGCTAAGATCAAGTGTAGTATCTGTTCTTATCAGCTTAATATCTGGTATGCTAGGCATTGCCTAGCTCATATATTAAACTGATTTTTGGACCTCGGCCATGGGATTGTGAAGCTTGCTTCGCCCTGGCCACGGGTTGTCTCGGTATCGCACTACCTCCGAGTACGGCCCACACACATCACAATGAAAATAACAACAACAAAATAACAAAATGATTCCACTGATTCATATTTCTTATTCCTTGCAACAGATGCAGCATCCACCAAGCCAGTTTCATCCGCTCCCAACACCAAAGTACAGAGATGCAAATCCACAACAAACACATAACCAACAATCGACAGTTCGGGGTCGATTCTACGACCGACGACCACAAAGTAAGTAGCTTCAAGAATAATTAACCACATCGCAATCACGTAAAATCAGCAAGTCCAGCAGCACCACCAATACAGCTCCAGCTCGCCATGCTAGAACTCACCGTTTGCCACATGCCCGACAATCCTATTAACCAATCAAATTCAAACAGCCGTCGCTGGGAAAAACTCATACTTACCTGACGCGAGAGGCACTCTGATCACATAGGGAGTCCTCTCAGGATGAGGCCCTCTCATTGCACTTCGACTGGGTTGACTCCTGCGATTGCCCCAAATGTGGGCAACTCGAGCGTATAATTTCTGGTAGTGGGGACCTGCGTTCGCGCTCGTCCCCTTCATTCCCAAAACAAAACACTCAGACCAAATCCAACAAGCTACGCGAAGTTCACGCTCTCGCCGAATCAACATTCGATCGACAGCCGCCACCAGTAGCACCGAGCAAGCAACAAATGCATATGTCGAACAGAATCCATCCCATCCGTTCTCCATCTCGTTTCACAAAAATTCGAAAACTACTGACTAAGAAAAAAAAAGCTACAACCACAGACACCGATCATCAACAACACCTCGATCTATCGAATATCACATCCCGTCGTTCAACTCGTCGGCAGCGATCGCATAGAAACCCCCACCGCCTGCAACTTCGAGCTGTCACTTCTGCCACCCTGCATCCAACTCTCGCACCCATCCTTTATGCGGCACGTTCACAACACAACATTCCCTCACACAACTTCGTTGACGAATTCATCAATACTGAGTGCACTCCCACGTCGATCGATTCATTTACATATACGAACTCGGCGCCACTGCGAATTCGTCTCCCACAACACTTCGCATTTCCACGTAGAAAATGTCTACGACCACACCACCAGGAAAACACCGGTTCTCGTCCGATCACCGCAGTCAAGTCTGGTCGGGCGGAGTTAGTACTTGGATGGGTGACCGCCTGGGAATACTCCGTGTTGTAGACCAACCGCCTTTTGGTTCGAGCGCGCTCAAATAGCGCCCGCGCTCGCCAAGTGACGGCCAGCGGAACCGCTTGTTTTTGCACACCGTTTTTCGCGTTTAAACTTGCAAAATAAGGGTCGGTATCGCTTCTCGGCCTTTTGGCTAAGATCAAGTGTAGTATCTGTTCTTATCAGCTTAATATCTGGTATGCTAGGCATTGCCTAGCTCATATATTAAACTGATTTTTGGACCTCGGCCATGGGATTGTGAAGCTTGCTTCGCCCTGGCCACGGGTTGTCTCGGTATCGCACTACCTCCGAGTACGGCCCACACACATCACAATGAAAATAACAACAACAAAATAACAAAATGATTCCACTGATTCATATTTCTTATTCCTTGCAACAGATGCAGCATCCACCAAGCCAGTTTCATCCGCTCCCAACACCAAAGTACAGAGATGCAAATCCACAACAAACACATAACCAACAATCGACAGTTCGGGGTCGATTCTACGACCGACGACCACAAAGTAAGTAGCTTCAAGAATAATTAACCACATCGCAATCACGTAAAATCAGCAAGTCCAGCAGCACCACCAATACAGCTCCAGCTCGCCATGCTAGAACTCACCGTTTGCCCACATGCCCGACAATCCTATTAACCAATCAAATTCAAACAGCCGTCGCTGGGAAAACTCATACTTACCTGACGCGAGAGGCACTCTGATCACATAGGGAGTCCTCTCAGGATGAGGCCCTCTCATTGCACTTCGACTGGGTTGACTCCTGCGATTGCCCCAAATGTGGGCAACTCGAGCGTATAATTTCTGGTAGTGGGGACCTGCGTTCGCGCTCGTCCCCTTCATTCCCAAAACAAAACACTCAGACCAAATCCAACAAGCTACGCGAAGTTCACGCTCTCGCCGAATCAACATTCGATCGACAGCCGCCACCAGTAGCACCGAGCAAGCAACAAATGCATATGTCGAACAGAATCCATCCCATCCGTTCTCCATCTCGTTTCACAAAAATTCGAAAACTACTGACTAAGAAAAAAAAAGCTACAACCACAGACACCGATCATCAACACCTCGATCTATCGAATATCACATCCCGTCGTTCAACTCGTCGGCAGCGATCGCATAGAAACCCCCACCGCCTGCAACTTCGAGCTGTCACTTCTGCCACCCTGCATCCAACTCTCGCACCCATCCTTTATGCGGCACGTTCACAACACAACATTCCCTCACACAACTTCGTTGACGAATTCATCAATACTGAGTGCACTCCCACGTCGATCGATTCATTTACATATACGAACTCGGCGCCACTGCGAATTCGTCTCCCACAACACTTCGCATTTCCACGTAGAAAATGTCTACGACCACACCACCAGGAAAACACCGGTTCTCGTCCGATCACCGCAGTCAAGTCTGGTCGGGCGGAGTTAGTACTTGGATGGGTGACCGCCTGGGAATACTCCGTGTTGTAGACCAACCGCCTTTTGGTTCGAGCGCGCTCAAATAGCGCCCGCGCTCGCCAAGTGACGGCCAGCGGAACCGCTTGTTTTTGCACACCGTTTTTCGCGTTTAAACTTGCAAAATAAGGGTCGGTATCGCTTCTCGGCCTTTTGGCTAAGATCAAGTGTAGTATCTGTTCTTATCAGCTTAATATCTGGTATGCTAGGCATTGCCTAGCTCATATATTAAACTGATTTTTGGACCTCGGCCATGGGATTGTGAAGCTTGCTTCGCCCTGGCCACGGGTTGTCTCGGTATCGCACTACCTCCGAGTACGGCCCACACACATCACAATGAAAATAACAACAACAAAATAACAAAATGATTCCACTGATTCATATTTCTTATTCCTTGCAACAGATGCAGCATCCACCAAGCCAGTTTCATCCGCTCCCAACACCAAAGTACAGAGATGCAAATCCACAACAAACACATAACCAACAATCGACAGTTCGGGGTCGATTCTACGACCGACGACCACAAAGTAAGTAGCTTCAAGAATAATTAACCACATCGCAATCACGTAAAATCAGCAAGTCCAGCAGCACCACCAATACAGCTCCAGCTCGCCATGCTAGAACTCACCGTTTGCCCACATGCCCGACAATCCTATTAACCAATCAAATTCAAACAGCCGTCGCTGGGAAAACTCATACTTACCTGACGCGAGAGGCACTCTGATCACATAGGGAGTCCTCTCAGGATGAGGCCCTCTCATTGCACTTCGACTGGGTTGACTCCTGCGATTGCCCCAAATGTGGGCAACTCGAGCGTATAATTTCTGGTAGTGGGGACCTGCGTTCGCGCTCGTCCCCTTCATTCCCAAAACAAAACACTCAGACCAAATCCAACAAGCTACGCGAAGTTCACGCTCTCGCCGAATCAACATTCGATCGACAGCCGCCACCAGTAGCACCGAGCAAGCAACAAATGCATATGTCGAACAGAATCCATCCCATCCGTTCTCCATCTCGTTTCACAAAAATTCGAAAACTACTGACTAAGAAAAAAAAAGCTACAACCACAGACACCGATCATCAACAACACCTCGATCTATCGAATATCACATCCCGTCGTTCAACTCGTCGGCAGCGATCGCATAGAAACCCCCACCGCCTGCAACTTCGAGCTGTCACTTCTGCCACCCTGCATCCAACTCTCGCACCCATCCTTTATGCGGCACGTTCACAACACAACATTCCCTCACACAACTTCGTTGA
Source organism: Chrysogorgia sp. JL179-B06 (assembly GCA_035772405.1). Taxonomy (NCBI): domain Eukaryota; kingdom Metazoa; phylum Cnidaria; class Anthozoa; order Scleralcyonacea; family Chrysogorgiidae; genus Chrysogorgia; species Chrysogorgia sp. JL179-B06. Next base: position 1,076,565 of record JAYKKM010000181.1, on the reverse strand, counting down.
CGAATTCATCAATACTGAGTGCACTCCCACGTCGATCGATTCATTTACATATACGAACTCGGCGCCACTGCGAATTCGTCTCCCACAACACTTCGCATTTCCACGTAGAAAATGTCTACGACCACACCACCAGGAAAACACCGGTTCTCGTCCGATCACCGCAGTCAAGTCTGGTCGGGCGGAGTTAGTACTTGGATGGGTGACCGCCTGGGAATACTCCGTGTTGTAGACCAACCGCCTTTTGGTTCGAGCGCGCTCAAATAGCGCCCGCGCTCGCCAAGTGACGGCCAGCGGAACCGCTTGTTTTTGCACACCGTTTTTCGCGTTTAAACTTGCAAAATAAGGGTCGGTATCGCTTCTCGGCCTTTTGGCTAAGATCAAGTGTAGTATCTGTTCTTATCAGCTTAATATCTGGTATGCTAGGCATTGCCTAGCTCATATATTAAACTGATTTTTGGACCTCGGCCATGGGATTGTGAAGCTTGCTTCGCCCTGGCCACGGGTTGTCTCGGTATCGCACTACCTCCGAGTACGGCCCACACACATCACAATGAAAATAACAACAACAAAATAACAAAATGATTCCACTGATTCATATTTCTTATTCCTTGCAACAGATGCAGCATCCACCAAGCCAGTTTCATCCGCTCCCAACACCAAAGTACAGAGATGCAAATCCACAACAAACACATAACCAACAATCGACAGTTCGGGGTCGATTCTACGACCGACGACCACAAAGTAAGTAGCTTCAAGAATAATTAACCACATCGCAATCACGTAAAATCAGCAAGTCCAGCAGCACCACCAATACAGCTCCAGCTCGCCATGCTAGAACTCACCGTTTGCCCACATGCCCGACAATCCTATTAACCAATCAAATTCAAACAGCCGTCGCTGGGAAAACTCATACTTACCTGACGCGAGAGGCACTCTGATCACATAGGGAGTCCTCTCAGGATGAGGCCCTCTCATTGCACTTCGACTGGGTTGACTCCTGCGATTGCCCCAAATGTGGGCAACTCGAGCGTATAATTTCTGGTAGTGGGGACCTGCGTTCGCGCTCGTCCCCTTCATTCCCAAAACAAAACACTCAGACCAAATCCAACAAGCTACGCGAAGTTCACGCTCTCGCCGAATCAACATTCGATCGACAGCCGCCACCAGTAGCACCGAGCAAGCAACAAATGCATATGTCGAACAGAATCCATCCCATCCGTTCTCCATCTCGTTTCACAAAAATTCGAAAACTACTGACTAAGAAAAAAAAAGCTACAACCACAGACACCGATCATCAACAACACCTCGATCTATCGAATATCACATCCCGTCGTTCAACTCGTCGGCAGCGATCGCATAGAAACCCCCACCGCCTGCAACTTCGAGCTGTCACTTCTGCCACCCTGCATCCAACTCTCGCACCCATCCTTTATGCGGCACGTTCACAACACAACATTCCCTCACACAACTTCGTTGACGAATTCATCAATACTGAGTGCACTCCCACGTCGATCGATTCATTTACATATACGAACTCGGCGCCACTGCGAATTCGTCTCCCACAACACTTCGCATTTCCACGTAGAAAATGTCTACGACCACACCACCAGGAAAACACCGGTTCTCGTCCGATCACCGCAGTCAAGTCTGGTCGGGCGGAGTTAGTACTTGGATGGGTGACCGCCTGGGAATACTCCGTGTTGTAGACCAACCGCCTTTTGGTTCGAGCGCGCTCAAATAGCGCCCGCGCTCGCCAAGTGACGGCCAGCGGAACCGCTTGTTTTTGCACACCGTTTTTCGCGTTTAAACTTGCAAAATAAGGGTCGGTATCGCTTCTCGGCCTTTTGGCTAAGATCAAGTGTAGTATCTGTTCTTATCAGCTTAATATCTGGTATGCTAGGCATTGCCTAGCTCATATATTAAACTGATTTTTGGACCTCGGCCATGGGATTGTGAAGCTTGCTTCGCCCTGGCCACGGGTTGTCTCGGTATCGCACTACCTCCGAGTACGGCCCACACACATCACAATGAAAATAACAACAACAAAATAACAAAATGATTCCACTGATTCATATTTCTTATTCCTTGCAACAGATGCAGCATCCACCAAGCCAGTTTCATCCGCTCCCAACACCAAAGTACAGAGATGCAAATCCACAACAAACACATAACCAACAATCGACAGTTCGGGGTCGATTCTACGACCGACGACCACAAAGTAAGTAGCTTCAAGAATAATTAACCACATCGCAATCACGTAAAATCAGCAAGTCCAGCAGCACCACCAATACAGCTCCAGCTCGCCATGCTAGAACTCACCGTTTGCCCACATGCCCGACAATCCTATTAACCAATCAAATTCAAACAGCCGTCGCTGGGAAAACTCATACTTACCTGACGCGAGAGGCACTCTGATCACATAGGGAGTCCTCTCAGGATGAGGCCCTCTCATTGCACTTCGACTGGGTTGACTCCTGCGATTGCCCCAAATGTGGGCAACTCGAGCGTATAATTTCTGGTAGTGGGGACCTGCGTTCGCGCTCGTCCCCTTCATTCCCAAAACAAAACACTCAGACCAAATCCAACAAGCTACGCGAAGTTCACGCTCTCGCCGAATCAACATTCGATCGACAGCCGCCACCAGTAGCACCGAGCAAGCAACAAATGCATATGTCGAACAGAATCCATCCCATCCGTTCTCCATCTCGTTTCACAAAAATTCGAAAACTACTGACTAAGAAAAAAAAAGCTACAACCACAGACACCGATCATCAACAACACCTCGATCTATCGAATATCACATCCCGTCGTTCAACTCGTCGGCAGCGATCGCATAGAAACCCCCACCGCCTGCAACTTCGAGCTGTCACTTCTGCCACCCTGCATCCAACTCTCGCACCCATCCTTTATGCGGCACGTTCACAACACAACATTCCCTCACACAACTTCGTTGACGAATTCATCAATACTGAGTGCACTCCCACGTCGATCGATTCATTTACATATACGAACTCGGCGCCACTGCGAATTCGTCTCCCACAACACTTCGCATTTCCACGTAGAAAATGTCTACGACCACACCACCAGGAAAACACCGGTTCTCGTCCGATCACCGCAGTCAAGTCTGGTCGGGCGGAGTTAGTACTTGGATGGGTGACCGCCTGGGAATACTCCGTGTTGTAGACCAACCGCCTTTTGGTTCGAGCGCGCTCAAATAGCGCCCGCGCTCGCCAAGTGACGGCCAGCGGAACCGCTTGTTTTTGCACACCGTTTTTCGCGTTTAAACTTGCAAAATAAGGGTCGGTATCGCTTCTCGGCCTTTTGGCTAAGATCAAGTGTAGTATCTGTTCTTATCAGCTTAATATCTGGTATGCTAGGCATTGCCTAGCATCACATTATATCTTAATACTGATTTTTGGACCCTCCGGCCATGGGGATTGTGAAGCTTGCTTCGCCCTGGCACGGTGTTGTCTCAGGTTATCGCGACTACCTCCGAGTACGGCCCACACACATCACAATTAAAACAGAAACATAAAAAATAACGAAACTGATTCCACTGATTCAATATTTTCTTATTCTTCCAACAGGTGCAAGCCGATTCACCAAGCCGTAGTACCACCTACTCACTCTCTTCATAACACCAAACTCAGAACTTATGCAATTTCACAACCAACAAATAATCAACTAATCGACAGTTCGGGTTATGCAGCAATCCACGACCGGACGTCAACGTCAAACGAACACCAAAGTAAGTACGTAGCTTTTATTTAAATTAAAAATACCTATGCCCTACTATCCCGATACATACGCGTACAATCTACAATATGCATGCATCTCCAAAACATCTCCAGCTCGTTTTCATGCTCGAATTCACCGTTCGCCCACATGCCCGAAAATCATCTTATCCAATCAAAATCCAATAAGATTCGCCGGGGGGAAAAAACTCATACTTACCTGACGCCGAAGAGGCACTCTGACTCTCATAGGGAGGTCCTCTCAGGCATGCAGGACCCTTCTTCATTGCACTTCGAGCTGGGTTTGACTCCTGCGATTGCCCCAAATGTTGGGTTTTAGGCTAAACTCGAAGCGTGATAAATTTCTGGTCAGTGGGGGACCTGCGTTTCGCGCTACGTCCCCTTCATCTCCCAAAACAAATAATTCACTCAGACCAAATCCAACAAGCTACGCGAAAGTTCACGGTCTCTGCCGATGATCAACATTCGACTCGACACACCCAGCAGCACCGAGCAACGGCAAACACATGATATTGTCCAAACCAGAATCCATCCCATCCGTTCTCCATTCCTCCTTTCACAAGAAATCCGAAAAACTACTGACGACGACAAAAAAAGCTACAATCACAGACACCGATCATCAACAATCACCTCGATCTATCGAATTAATTTATCAATCCCGTCGTTACAACTCGTCGGCAGCGATTCGCCGCCGCATTAGATAGAAACCCCCACCGCCTGCATACTTCGAAGCTGTCACTTCTGCCACCCTAACCCCATCCTAACTCTCGCACCCATCCTTTAATGCGGCACGTTCACAACTACAACATTCCCTCACACATTCTTCGCTGACGAATTCTATCAATTACTGAGTAGACAACTCCACGTGTCGTTCGATCGATTGATTTACATATACGACTCGGCGCCCCACTGCGAATTCGTCTCCCACAACATCTTAGGCATTTTCCACGTAGAAAATTGTTTCTACGACCACACCACCAGGAAAAAACACCGGTTCTCGTCTGCATCACAACGCAGTTCAACGTCTGGGGGGGGGGGGTGTTTTTCCGGGCGGTAGTTAAGATACTTAGGGGATGGTGGTGGACCGCCTGGGAATACTCCGTGTTGTAGGACCAACCGCCCTTTTGGTTTGAAACGCGCTACAAATAGCGCCCGCGGCTCGCCAAGTGACGGGCCAGCGGATATCCGCTTGTTTTTGCCACACCGATTTTTTTTTGCGTTTTAAACTTTCAAAAAAAATACGATGGTCGGTATCGTTTCTCTGGCCTTTTTGGCCTAAGATCCAAGTGTAGTATCTGTTCTTATACAGCTTAATATCTGGTAGTGCTAGGCATTGCCTAGCTCATATATTTAAACTGATTTTTGAGTACCCTCGGCCATGGGATTGTGAAGCTTGCTTCGCCCTAGGCCACGGGTTGTCTCGGTATCGAATTCTACTTCCGAGTACGGACCACACACATAACACATAAAAAAGGAAACTTATAAAAATAACGAAATTGATTCCACTGATTCATATTTCTTATTCCTTTCCATACTGGTGCAGCCGGATCACCAAGGCCAGTACCACCAATCCGCTACTCACTATCACAACACCAAACTACAGAACTTATGCAAATTCACAACCAACAAGATAACCAACAATCGACAGTTCTAGTGATTATGCAGCAATCCAACGACCGTCAACCGTCATCGAACCACCAAGTTTGTAAGTAGCGTTAAGCTAAAAATTAAACTATATGCCTACAATCGCGACATCACGTACAATCCTTAGCAATTGTAATATGCATCACCAAAACATCCACCGATTTTCATGCTCACGATTCACCGTTCGCCCACATGCCCGATAAACCTCTTATCCAATCAAAATCAAAAGCCTCGCCGGGAAAACTCATACTTACCTGGACGCGAGAGGCACTCTGATCACTTAGGGAGTCCTCTCAGGATGAGGCCCTCTCATTGCACTTCGACTGGGTTGACTACTGCGATTGCCCAAAATGTGGGCAACTCGAGCGTATAATTTCTGGTAGTGGGGGACCTGCGTTCGCGCTCGTCCCCTTCATTCCCAAAACAAAAACACTCAGACCAAATCCAACAAGCTACGCGAAGTTCACGGTCTCGCCGAATCAACATTCGATCGACACCCGCAGCACCGAGCAAGCAAACACATGCATATGTCCAACAGAATCCATCCCATCCGTTCTCCATCTCCTTTCACAGAATCGAAAACTACTGACGACGACAAAAAAAGCTACAATCACAGACACCGATCATCAACAACAACTCGATCTATCGAATATCAAATCCCGTCGTTCAACTCGTCGGCAGCGATCGCCGCATAGAAACCCCCACCGCCTGCAACTTCGAGCTGTCACTTCTGCCACCCTGCATCCAACTCTCGCACCCATCCTTTATGCGGCACGTTCACAACACAACATTCCCTCACACATCTTCGCTGACGAATTCATCAATACTGAGTGCAACTCCCACGTCGTGATCGATTGATTTACATATACGAACTCGGCGCCACTGCGAATTCGTCTCCCACAACACTTCGCATTTCCACGTAGAAAATGTCTACGACCACACCACCAGGAAAACACCGGTTCTCGTCCGATCACCGCAGTCAGTCTGGTCGGGCGGTGTTAGTACTTGGATGGGTGACCGCCTGGGAATACTCCGTGTTGTAGACCAACCGCCTTTTGGTTTGAACGCGCTCAAATAGCGCCCGCGCTCGCCAAGTGTCGGCCAGCGGAACCGCTTGTTTTTGCACACCGTTTTTTGCGTTTAAACTTTCAAAATAATGGTCGGTATCGCTTCTCGGCCTTTTGGCTAAGATCAAGTGTAGTATCTGTTCTTATCAGCTTAATATCTGGTATGCTAGGCATTGCCTAGCTCATATATTAAACTGATTTTTGGACCTCGGCCATGGGATTGTGAAGCTTGCTTCGCCCTGGCCACGGGTTGTCTCGGTATCGCACTACCTCCGAGTACGGCCCACACACATCACAATAAAAAGAAAATAACAAAATAACGAAATGATTCACTGATTCATATTTCTTATTCCTTCCAACAGGTGCAGCCGATCACCAAGCCAGTACCATCCACTCTCAACACCAAACTACGAACATATGCAAATTCACAACCAACAAATCAACAATCGACAGTTCGGGATATGCCAGCAATTCCACGACCGACGTCAACGAACACCAAGTAAGTAGCTTTAAAAATAACTAACCCTACATCGCGATCACGTAAAATTGTATGCATCTCCACCAAAACAGCTCCGGTTTTCAATGCTCGAATTCACCGTTCGCCCACATGCCCGATAAACTCTTATCCAATCAAAATCAAAAGCCTTCGCCGGGAAAAACTCATACTTACCTGACGCGAGAGGCACTCTGATCACATAGGGAGTCCTCTCAGGATGAGGCCCTCTCATTGCACTTCGACTGGGTTGACTCCTGCGATTGCCCCAAATGTGGGCAACTCGAGCGTATAATTTCTGGTAGTGGGGACCTGCGTTCGCGCTCGTCCCCTTCATTCCCAAAACAAAACCCTCAGACCAAATCCAACAAGCTACGCGAAGTTCACGGTCTCGCCGAATCAACATTCGATCGACACCTCCCAGCAGCACCGAGCAAGCAACACATGCATATGTCCAACAGAATCCATCCCATCCGTTCTCCATCTCCTTTCACAAGAATCCGAAAACTACTGACGACGACAAAAAAAGCTACAATCACAGACACCGATCATCAACAACACCTCGATCTATCGAATATCTTCACATCCCGTCGTTCAACTCGTCGGCAGCGATCGCCGCATAGAAACCCCCACCGCCTGCAACTTCGAGCTGTCACTTCTGCCACCCTGCATCCAACTCTCGCACCCATCCTTTATGCGGCACGTTCACAACACAACATTCCCTCACACATCTTCGCTGACGAATTCATCAATACTGAGTGCAACTCCCACGTCGTCGATCGATTGATTTACATATACGAACTCGGCGCCACTGCGAATTCGTCTCCCACAAGCCACTTCGCATTTCCACGTAGAAAATGTCTACGACCACACCACCAGGAAAACACCGGTTCTCGTACGATCACCGCAGTCAAGTCTGGTCGGGCGGAGTTAGTACTTGGATGGGTGACCGCCTGGGAAATACTCCGTGTTGTAGACCAACCGCCTTTTGGTTCGAACGCGCTCAAATAGCGCCCGCGCTCGCCAAGTGACGGCCAGCGGAACCGCTTGTTTTTGCACACCGTTTTTTGCGTTTAAACTTTCAAAATAATGGTCGGTATCGCTTCTCGGCCTTTTGGCTAAGATCAAGTTGTAGTATCTGTTCTTATCAGCTTAATATCTGGTATGCTAGGCATTGCCTAGCTCATATATTAAACTGATTTTTGGACCTCGGCCATGGGATTGTGAAGCTTGCTTCGCCCTGGCCACGGGTTGTCTCGGTATCGCACTACCTCCGAGTACGGGCCACACACATCACAATAAAAAAGAAACATAAAAATAACGAAATGATTCCACTGATTCATATTTCTTATTCCTTCCAACAGGTGCAGCGATCACCAAGCCTAGTACCACCTACTCACTCTCAACACCAAACCTTCCGAACATATGCAATTTCACAACCAACAAATCCAACAATCGACAGTTCGGGACAAATCCACGACGTCAACGAACACCAAGTAAGTACGTTAGCTTTAATTAAAATATATATGCCCTACATCGCGATCCTCTACAATCTACAAGTCCATCAGCATCACCAAAACATCCACGTTTTCATGCTCGAAATTCACCGTTCGCCCACATGCCCGATAAACCTCTTATCCAATCAAAAATCCAAACAGCCTTCGCCGGGAAAACTCATACTTACCTGACGCGAGAGGCACTCTGATCACATAGGGAGTCCTCTCAGGATGAGGCCCTCTCATTGCACTTCGACTGGGTTGACTCCTGCGATTGCCCCAAATGTGGGCAACTCGAGCGTATAATTTCTGGTAGTGGGGACCTGCGTTCGCGCTCGTCCCCTTCATTCCCAAAACAAAACACTCAGACCAAATCCAACAAGCTACGCGAAGTTCACGGTCTCGCCGAATCAACATTCGATCGACACCCGCTAGGCAGCACCGAGCAAGCAACCACATGCATATGACCAACAGAATCCATCCCATCCGTTCTCCATCTCCTTTCACAAGAATCCGAAAACTACTGACGACGACAAAAAAAGCTACAATCACAGACACCGATCATCAACAACACCTCGATCTATCGAATATTCACATCCCGTCGTTCAACTCGTCTGGCAGCGATCGCCGCATAGAAACCCCCAACGCCTGCAACTTCGAGCTGTCACTTCTGCCACCCTGCATCCAACTCTCGCACCCATCCTTTATGCGGCACGTTCACAAACACAACATTCCCTCACACATCTTCGCTGACGAATTCATCAATACTGAGTGCAACTCCCACGTCGGTCGATCGATTGATTTACATATACGAACTCGGCGCCACCTGCGAATTCGTCTCCCACAACACTTCGCATTTCCACGTAGAAAATGTCTACGACCACACCACCAGGAAAACACCGGTTCTCGTCCGATCACCGCAGTCAAGTCTGGTCGGGCGGAGTTAGTACTTGGATGGGTGACCGCCCTGGGAATACTCCGTGTTGTAGACCAACCGCCTTTTGGTTTGAACGCGCTCAAATAGCGCCCGCGCTCGCCAAGTGACGGCCAGCGGAACCGCTTGTTTTTGCACACCGTTTTTTGCGTTTTAAACTTTCAAAATAATGGTCGGTTATCGCTTCTCGGCCTTTTGGCTAAGATCAAGTGTAGTATCTGTTCTTATCAGCTTAATATCTGGTATGCTAGGCATTGCCTAGCTCATATATTAAACTGATTTTTGGACCTCGGCCATGGGATTGTGAAGCTTGCTTCGCCCTGGCCACGGGTTGTCTCGGTATCGCACTACCTCCGAGTACGGCCCACACATCACAATAAAAAAGAAACATAAAAATAACGAAATGATTCCACTGAGTTCATATTTCTTATTCCTTCCAACAGGTGCAGCCGATCACCATGCCAGTACCACCTACTCACTCTCAACACCAAACTCGAACATATGCAAATTCACAACCAACAAATCAACAATCGACAGTTCGGGATATGCAGCAATCCACGACCGACGTCAACGAACACCAAGTAAGTACGTAGCTTTAATTAAAAATAAACTATGCCCTACATCGCGATCCTCTACAATTGTAATATGCATCACCAAAACATCCACGTTTTCATGCTCGAATTCACCGTTCGCCCACATGCCCGATAAACCTCTTATCCAATCAAAATCCAAAAAGCCTTTCGCCGGGAAAACTCATACTTACCTGACGCGAGAGGCACTCTGATCACATAGGGAGTCCTCTCAGGATGAGGCCCTCTCATTGCACTTCGACTGGGTTGACTCCTGCGATTGCCCCAAATGTGGGCAACTCGAGCGTATAATTTCTGGTAGTGGGGACCTGCGTTCGCGCTCGTCCCCTTCATTCCCAAAACAAAACACTCAGACCAAATCCAACAAGCTACGCGAAGTTCACGGTCTCGCCGAATCAATCATTTCGATCGACACCCAGCAGCACCGAGCAAGCAACACATGCATATGTCCAACAGAATCCATCCCATCCGTTCTCCATCTCCTTCACAAGAATCCGAAAACTACTGACGACGACAAAAAAGCTACAATCACAGACACGATCATCAACAACACCTCGATCTATCGAATATCTTCACATCCCGTCGTTCAACTCGTCGGCAGCGATCGCCGCATAGAAACCCCCACCGCCTGCAACTTCGAGCTGTCACTTCTGCCACCCTGCATCCAACTCTCGCACCCATCCTTTATGCGGCACGTTTCACAACACAACATTCCCTCACACATCTTCGCTGACGAATTCATCAATACTGAGTGCAACTCCCACGTCGTCGATCGATTGATTTACATATACGAACTCGGCGCCACTGCGAATTCGTCTCCCACAACACTTCGCATTTCCACGTAGAAAATGTCTACGACCACACCACCAGGAAAACACCGGTTCTCGTCCGATCACCGCAGTCAAGTCTGGTCGGGCGGAGTTAGTACTTGGATGGGTGACCGCCTGGGAATACTCCGTGTTGTAGACCAACCGCCTTTTGGTTTGAACGCGCTCAAATAGCGCCCGCGCTCGCCAAGTGACGGCCAGCGGAACCGCTTGTTTTTTGCACACGGTTTTTGCGTTTAAAACTTTCAAAATAATGGTCGGTTATCGCTTCTCGGCCTTTTGGCTAAGGCCCGTTTTGGGTAGGAACCGCACGTCTCCTGCGTTGGGAGACGAATGCGAAACTAATTGGTTGAGGAGTGATCCGTCTACGGACGTAAAAATGTGGTCCCTCGGACTTTAAACGTGCCGTCTTTTGGACGTTAAACGTTGCCTTCGGGTGATAATTTGGTTTGTGTACCTAGTAGTGTCTTCAGGTACTGGCACGAACGGGCACTTAAACCCCGCGTCTCCTAGACGTTAAACAGGTGTCCTGACGGACATTAAATGTTCACGGATCGCTCGTGTAAAACGATCGTCGATAGACGTTAAACAGGCGTCCCCTGGACGTTAAGGCGTCTCCTAGACGTTAAACAGCGTCGTGCTCTGACGTTAAATTGAGTTCACGGATTCGCTCGTGTAAAACGATCGCCTTCTCGGATACGGGCGTAAAAACCGTAGGTCCTCGGCTGCTTCGGCGGAAACCGGTCGTCCTTCGGATTGGACGTTAAACTGTAGGTCCCCCTCCAATTCGGTTTGCCAGGGGTTCGCAAACCTAGTGAGGGACACGAGTGCACACACTGCGGCCGGTTCACTGCACCGCGGCTTTTCGGGTTGCCACGGGTGAACCGAGACACCACAAAACAAGATCAAGTGTTGTATCTGTTCTTATCAGCTTAATATCTGGTATGCTAGGCATTGCCTAGCTCATATATTAAACTGATTTTTGGACCTCGGCCATGGGATTGTGAAGCTTGCTTCGCCCTGGCCACGGGTTGTCTCGGTATCGCACTACCTCCGAGTACGGCCCACACATCACAATAAAAAAGAAACATAAAAATAACGAAATGATTCCACTGATTCATATTTCTTATTCCTTCCAACAGGTGCAGCCGATCACCAAGCCAGTACCACCTACTCACTCTCAACACCAAACTCGAACATATGCAAATTCACAACCAACAAATCAACAATCGACAGTTCGGGATATGCAGCAATCCACGACCGACGTCAACGAACACCAAGTAAGTACGTAGCTTTAATTAAAAATAACTATGCCCTACATCGCGATCCTCTACAATTGTAATATGCATCACCAAAACATCCACGTTTTCATGCTCGAATTCACCGTTCGCCCACATGCCCGATAAACCTCTTATCCAATCAAAATCCAAAAGCCTTCGCCGGGAAAACTCATACTTACCTGACGCGAGAGGCACTCTGATCACATAGGGAGTCCTCTCAGGATGAGGCCCTCTCATTGCACTTCGACTGGGTTGACTCCTGCGATTGCCCCAAATGTGGGCAACTCGAGCGTATAATTTCTGGTTGTGGGGACCTGCGTTCGCGCTCGTCCCCTTCATTCCAAAACAAAACACTCAGACCAAATCCAACAAGCTACGCGAAGTTCACGGTCTCGCCGAATCAACATTCGATCGACACCCAGCAGTGGGACCACATGCATATGTCCAACAGAATCCATCCCATCCGTTCTCCATTCCTTTCACAAGAATCCGGAAAACTACTGACGACGACAAAAAAGCTACAATCACAGACACCGATCATCAACAACACCTCGATCTATCGAATCAACATTCGTTCAACTCGTCGGCAGCGATCGCCGCATAGAAACCCCCCGCCTGCAACTTCGAGCTGTCACTTCTGCCACCCTGCATCCAACTCTCGCACCCATCCTTTATGCGGCACGTTCACAACACAACATTCCCTCACACATCTTCGCTGACGAATTCATCAATACTGAGTGCAACTCCCACGTCGTCGATCGATTGATTTACATATACGAACTCGGGCGCCCACTGCGAATTCGTTCTCCCACAAACACTTCGCATTTCCACGTAGAAAATGTCTACGACCACACCACAGGAAAAACACCGGTTCTCGTCCGATCACCGCAGTCAAGTCTGGTCGGGCGGAGTTAGTACTTGGATGGGTGACCGCCTGGGAATACTCCGTTAGACCACCGCCTTTTGGTTTGAACGCGCTCAAATAGCGCCCGCGCTCGCCAAGTGACGGCCAGCGGAACCGCTTGTTTTTGCACACCGTTTTTTGCGTTTAAACTTTCAAAATAATGGTCGGTATCGCTTCTCGGCCTTTTGGCTAAGACCCGTTTTCGGGTAGAAAAACCGCACGTCTTTTATTTAAGACGAATGCGAACTAATTGGTTTTGAGGAGCGGTCCGTCTTCTGGACGTAAAACGTGGTCCCTCGTAAAACGTCTTATGGACGTTAAACTTGGCGCGGAGTACCCTTCGGGGGAAACGTGAATCTGCAGCTTAGTACCCTAGGGGTGAAGATGTACTTGTACCTTCGGGACAAGTACGTTCGTCTTCTCGACGTTAACTTGAACTGTCGTCCTAGCAGACGTTAAAACGTTCGCCTTCTCGGATAAGGGCTTAAACCGTAGGTCCTCGGCCGCTTCGGCGGAACAACCGGTCGTCCTTCGGATTGGACGTTAAACTGTAGGTCCCCCTCCAATTCGGGTTTGCCAGGGTCGCAAACCTTAGTGAGGGACACGAGTGCACACACTGCGGCCGGTTCGCCATTGCACGCGGCTCTCTTCGAGGCTAATAACAAGATCAAGTGTAGTATCTGTTCTTATCAGCTTAATATCTGGTATGCTAGGCATTGCCTAGCTCATATATTAAACTGATTTTTGGACCTCGGCCATGGGATTGTGAAGCTTGCTTCGCCCTGGCCACGGGTTGTCTCGGTATCGCACTACCTCCGAGTACGGCCCACACATCACAATAAAAAAGAAACATAAAAAATAACGAAATGATTCCACTGATTCATATTTCTTATTCCTTCCAACAGGTGCAGCCGATCACCAAGCCAGTACCACCTACTCACTCTCAACACCAAACTCGAACATATGCAAATTCACAACCAACAAATCAACAATCGACAGTTCGGGATATGCAGCAATCCACGACCGACGTCAACGAACACCAAGTAAGTACGTAGCTTTAATTAAAAATAACTATGCCCTACATCGCGATCCTCTACAATTGTAATATGCATCACCAAAACATCCACGTTTTCATGCTCGAATTCACCGTTCGCCCACATGCCGATAAACCTCTTATCCAATCAAAATCCAAAAGCCTTCGCCGGGAAAACTCATACTTACCTGACGCGAGAGGCACTCTGATCACATAGGGAGTCCTCTCAGGATGAGGCCCTCTCATTGCACTTCGACTGGGTTGACTCCTGCGATTGCCCCAAATGTGGGCAACTCGAGCGTAGAATTTCTGGTAGTGGGGACCTGCGTTCGCGCTCGTCCCCTTCATTCCCAAAACAAAACACTCAGACCAAATCCAACAAGCTACGCGAAGTTCACGGTCTCGCCGAATCAACATTCGATCGACACCCAGCAGCACCGAGCAAGCAACACATGCATATGTCCAACAGAATCCATCCCATCCGTTCTCCATCTCCTTTCACAAGAATCCGAAAACTACTGACGACGACAAAAAAGCTACAATCACAGACACCGATCATCAACAACACCTCGATCTATCGAATATCTTCACATCCCGTCGTTCAACTCGTCGGCAGCGATCGCCGCATAGAAACCCCCACCGCCTGCAACTTCGAGCTGTCACTTCTGCCACCCTGCATCCAACTCTCGCACCCATCCTTTATGCGGCACGTTCACAACACAACATTCCCTCACACATCTTCGCTGACGAATTCATCAATACTGAGTGCAACTCCCACGTCGTCGATCGATTGATTTACATATACGAACTCGGCGCCACTGCGAATTCGTCTCCCACAACACTTCGCATTTCCACGTAGAAAATGTCTACGACCACACCACCAGGAAAACACCGGTTCTCGTCCGATCACCGCAGTCAAGTCTGGTCGGGCGGAGTTAGTACTTGGATGGGTGACCGCCTGGGAATACTCCGTGTTGTAGACCAACCGCCTTTTGGTTTGAACGCGCTCAAATAGCGCCCGCGCTCGCCAAGTGACGGCCAGCGGAACCGCTTGTTTTTGCACACCGTTTTTTGCGTTTAAACTTTCAAAATAATGGTCGGTATCGCTTCTCGGCCTTTTGGCTAAGATCAAGTGTAGTATCTGTTCTTATCAGCTTAATATCTGGTATGCTAGGCATTGCCTAGCTCATATATTAAACTGATTTTTGGACCTCGGCCATGGGATTGTGAAGCTTGCTTCGCCCTGGCCACGGGTTGTCTCGGTATCGCACTACCTCCGAGTACGGCCCACACATCACAATAAAAAAGAAACATAAAAATAACGAAATGATTCCACTGATTCATATTTCTTATTCCTTCCAACAGGTGCAGCCGTTCACCAAGCCAGTACCTCCTACTCACTCTCAACACCAAACTCGAACATATGCAAATTCACAACCAACAAATCAACAATCGACAGTTCGGGATATGCAGCAATCCACGACCGACGTCAACGAACACCAAGTAAGTACGTAGCTTTAATTAAAAATAACTATGCCCTACATCGCGATCCTCTACAATTGTAATATGCATCACCAAAACATCCACGTTTTCATGCTCGAATTCACCGTTCGCCCACATGCCCGATAAACCTCTTATCCAATCAAAATCCAAAAGCCTTCGCCGGGAAAACTCATACTTACCTGACGCGAGAGGCACTCTGATCACATAGGGAGTCCTCTCAGGATGAGGCCCTCTCATTGCACTTCGACTGGGTTGACTCCTGCGATTGCCCCAAATGTGGGCAACTCGAGCGTATAATTTCTGGTAGTGGGGACCTGCGTTCGCGCTCGTCCCCTTCATTCCCAAAACAAAACACTCAGACCAAATCCAACAAGCTACGCGAAGTTCACGGTCTCGCCGAATCAACATTCGATCGACACCCAGCAGCACCGAGCAAGCAACACATGCTTATGTCCAACAGAATCCATCCCATCCGTTCTCCATCTCCTTTCACAAGAATCCGAAAACTACTGACGACGACAAAAAAGCTACAATCACAGACACCGATCATCAACAACACCTCGATCTATCGAATATCTTCACATCCCGTCGTTCAACTCGTCGGCAGCGATCGCCGCATAGAAACCCCCACCGCCTGCAACTTCGAGCTGTCACTTCTGCCACCCTGCATCCAACTCTCGCACCCATCCTTTATGCGGCACGTTCACAACACAACATTCCCTCACACATCTTCGCTGACGAATTCATCAATACTGAGTGCAACTCCCACGTCGTCGATCGATTGATTTACATATACGAACTCGGCGCCACTGCGAATTCGTCTCCCACAACACTTCGCATTTCCACGTAGAAAATGTCTACGACCACACCACCAGGAAAACACCGGTTCTCGTCCGATCACCGCAGTCAAGTCTGGTCGGGCGGAGTTAGTACTTGGATGGGTGACCGCCTGGGAATACTCCGTGTTGTAGACCAACCGCCTTTTGGTTTGAACGCGCTCAAATAGCGCCCGCGCTCGCCAAGTGACGGCCAGCGGAACCGCTTGTTTTTGCACACCGTTTTTTGCGTTTAAACTTTCAAAATAATGGTCGGTATCGCTTCTCGGCCTTTTGGCTAAGATCAAGTGTAGTATCTGTTCTTATCAGCTTAATGCTACTTGGTCTATCCTCCTGCCCATTCTCACTTGAATTTTTGGATTGCTGCAGAAAGTCTCCCCTTCAAGTGTGGTCCTGAATTTCTTCGTCCCCGAGTGTCCATCCTGTGATATTTGTTAACGAAATTATTTTGGTTCCCTAGCGTCGCCATTTCCGTCTACGCTCCGAAGCTACTCGAACTGTTTTTCTTCATTTTCTACATTTTTCCGTCCTTTTGTTTTTCAATATGGTACTTTATCGTCAATCGTCTCCTAACTTCTCACCTGGCCTAATTCCTACTCCATCTACTCCTGCCAACAAAGCCCTACAAGCAGATTCATTCGTCGCGCCTTCATGTTTCCCTCTCCCGTATCAAGTTGTCGTTTTACTTGAAGGCTGCCCGCTGCTTGACGTCTCCAGTTGGATATCAACGCTTCCTCAAAATCCCTCAAACTAAAAATCGTTTGGTCGTGTTGCCCTCAACCCTCTTCTACCCGCCTATTTCAAGACATCTTCCCTGTGCACATTTTGAATACGCTCAAGCTTTTCAATTTATCCCGCGCAAATTGGTCTACTTCGTCTTCGTCTTCGCCTAACCGGAAGTTAACACTTTCAATTGACTGGCAAATTTGTACGCCTACTTCTTCTCCTCCGACTTCTACTCCTCTCCTATGGCTCTATCACAAATCCCACACTAAGGCTTCATTACCCCTAACACTGGTCTTACCAAGAAAATTTTGAAAATTCTGACTCTGGTTTTCACAGTGGCCCTAGTTCCGTGGTGCTAATAATAGCAATTGGCGGTATAATGTTTCGCCACCACCAAAGCCTACATTTTCATCTCCTGCCCGTATTAACCGCAATCATGATGTTTTTGTCCCACCTCCCCACCTTCCAACCTTCCGTCACCTTCTCGCCCACCGATTTCGTCCTCTAAACCTCCTCAAAAGTCTTCTTCTACTCCGCGTGACCCGTCGCATGTCTCTCCGTCGATCATTGACCTTCCTTCGAACCCTCAGCTTGACCTTCCTACGCCTTCCCAGACAATGAAACCTCCACCGATTTTAAGAAAGAAATTGTCTCTCCTGCTAATACTGTTGACTATGACTCCTCTTCATCCACTTCCGTCTCCGAACCCGATTGGGATTTAGCAACAGCATTTTTCTTCCCTCTCCGTCTCCTTTGCTCACTGATTTAAATGGCTTCCTTGATGATGAAATTGATGCTCACTTTATGAATATCCCTGGTCGCTGCCGTCTTTGCTCTTCGCCAACCGCTTCCTATCTTATTGACTACCACCTTTTGAATGTTCCGCTCTTAACCGAAACCCTATTGAAAACTTCCTCACTGTCGTCTCTGCTGAAACTCTCATTGATAAACAAGTACTTTTTAATTCAGCTAAAGACTTTGCCGCTTATAATCTCTCTGAACAATCCATTTCCTAACAATGTTTTTATGAACCTTTCAGGATTATAGACTTTTTTCTAGTAACATTGAACTCGCTATCTTAGAGCTTGCTGACGAAGCATTATCTACCTTAAATTTACGTCCTAGCTCTGATCATTTTAATATTCTTAATTTCGCAGTGGATAAGTAATAATTATTCACTTCCGCCTCAGACATGTAAACTATTTTATTATTTCGTTAACCTTATATCTCTGTAATCTATCGCCACCTGGCACTTACTTGTATTATCTATATAATCTTACCATATCTTATTAGTTTCTTGTACCCAGTCCCATCATTTTCAGAACTAAATGAAATTAAATCTGTTCTTATCAGCTTAATATCTGGTATGCTAGGCATTGCCTAGCTCATATATTAAACTGATTTTTGGACCTCGGCCATGGGATTGTGAAGCTTGCTTCGCCTGGCCACGGGTTGTCTCGGTATCGCACTACCTCCGAGTACGGCCCACACATCACAATAAAAAAGAAACATAAAAATAACGAAATGATTCCACTGATTCATATTTCTTATTCCTTCCAACAGGTGCAGCCGATCACCAAGCCAGTACCACCTACTCACTCTCAACACCAAACTCGAACATATGCAAATTCACAACCAACAAATCAACAATCGACAGTTCGGGATATGCAGCAATCCACGACCGACGTCAACGAACACCAAGTAAGTACGTTGCTTTAATTAAAAATAACTATGCCCTACATCGCGATCCTCTACAATTGTAATATGCATCACCAAAACATCCACGTTTTCATGCTCGAATTCACCGTTCGCCCACATGCCCGATAAACCTCTTATCCAATCAAAATCCAAAAGCCTTCGCGGGGAAAACTCATACTTACCTGACGCGAGAGGCACTCTGATCACATAGGGAGTCCTCTCAGGATGAGGCCCTCTCATTGCACTTCGACTGGGTTGACTCCTGCGATTGCCCCAAATGTGGGCAACTCGAGCGTATAATTTCTGGTAGTGGGGACCTGCGTTCGCGCTCGTCCCCTTCATTCCCAAAACAAAACACTCAGACCAAATCCAACAAGCTACGCGAAGTTCACGGTCTCGCCGAATCAACATTCGATCGACACCCAGCAGCACCGAGCAAGCAACACATGCATATGTCCAACAGAATCCATCCCATCCGTTCTCCATCTCCTTTCACAAGAATCCGAAAACTACTGACGACGACAAAAAAGCTACAATCACAGACACCGATCATCAACAACACCTCGATCTATCGAATATCTTCACATCCCGTCGTTCAACTCGTCGGCAGCGATCGCCGCATAGAAACCCCACCGCCTGCAACTTCGAGCTGTCACTTCTGCCACCCTGCATCCAACTCTCGCACCCATCCTTTATGCGGCACGTTCACAACACAACATTCCCTCACACATCTTCGCTGACGAATTCATCAATACTGAGTGCAACTCCCACGTCGTCGATCGATTGATTTACATATACGAACTCGGCGCCACTGCGAATTCGTCTCCCACAACACTTCGCATTTCCCACGTAGAAAATGTCTACGACCACACCACCAGGAAAACACCGGTTCTCGTCCGATCACCGCAGTCAAGTCTGGTCGGGCGGAGTTAGTACTTGGATGGGTGACCGCCTGGGAATACTCCGTGTTGTAGACCAACCGCCTTTTGGTTTGAACGCGCTCAAATAGCGCCCGCGCTCGCCAAGTGACGGCCAGCGGAACCGCTTGTTTTTGCACACCGTTTTTTGCGTTTAAACTTTCAAAATAATGGTCGGTATCGCTTCTCGGCCTTTTGGCTAAGATCAAGTGTTAGTATCTGTTCTTATCAGCTTAATATTTTTGTTAAGTTTTACACTTGGTCTTGTTAAAATTCAAGGTTTTCGAGAGGTGATCCCGTGAGTTAGAGGTATCAGAGGGTGGATCCATGCTCCAGTTGCTAACTGGTAACACTCTCTTGCCTTGAAATGAACGGTTCCCGGTCTACCTCCTTGGGGGCCCACAGGGAAGGGTTCTTTAGGAAACCATTCCGAAGTACCTGTGGAATCAGAGGGAAACCCATGCGCAATTGGGATTGTGCATGCGTGCCGGGCATTTTGGGGACCGCCACGATCTGTTGTGCCTTTGGCGCTTCAGAAAAGTGGTTGAAACAAGTGCCCGGTCGTCGCCGCTCTCGTGGAGTATCTCTGGGTGCTCCTCGAGCTGCACCGCCACAGTTATGTGGTCTGCTGTTTCTGGCCCGTTGTCAGGAACAGCACCGTTGCCGACGTTTCCTCCCGCCTTACTAAATCTCCTGGACCATCCTGCCACCACCGTACCCACCGCCGAACCAACCTGGACCGTATCCTACGAAGCCAACCTCCTGACCGCCACTCTTTCCTGGCCAATGCCTGCTCCTGATTCTTCCGCTGCCTCTCCGACCGCCTCTCCACTGTCTTCCTCGCCGTCCTCCGACGCTGGCTACTTCTCCGCCAGTCCTCCAGCCAACAACTATTCGCCTATCAAGATGCGCTCGTTCGCCGATGTGGTCGCCTCTTCGCCCGTCGCTCCGACTATCGCTTCGCCGTCCTGGGAACCTGACACAGCGACGTGGCCGTCCAGACATCTTCCACGATTATTTACAAAACACAACAGGAAGATGCCCAGACAACCACCGAGCCAACGCCAGCCACTTCGACCGCCAGCCAAACATCTTTCACCGAAACGTCCGCATCTACAACCCAAACCTCTACTTCCTCTCCCGCTGTCCTCGAACAAACAACTTCTGCCTCTCAGACCGACGCTGCTCCTAATACCTGCTCGGTTCAAACTCAATCGCCTGCGCCACAACGTTCCAAAAGCAAAGGCACCCAGTCTTTTACAAAATGCAAATCTTTTGCCTGTCAAACCGTCCAAGCGTCACCGATAAACAATGCCGATATGGGGTCAAAGGAAGCTCAATCCACGAACATAATTAACCAAAACCAAAGAAAGAGCTATCCTGAGACCACTTCTCCACTTGCAAACTGTGCCGCCAAACCGACTTGCCCTTCAAAGACCCCCGCAGACATTACCTCGAATGCCTGGCCCATCCGATGTTCGGCGGAACAAAAGTGGGAAACTCGAAGAATTACTCCAGATACTTGCCAACAACGCGTGCGATCTGCTCAACCTACCCGCTGGCGCCGACAACACTGTCCTATTTGAATTTAAACACTACAACGAGCAAGGACAGCGAAATCGAACCCGCTGGATGGACGATATGAAAGCATATGGAACCGAGCCTGAATCATATGACGATGACTACGACCATGCGGAAGACTGTGACTACGAGGAAGACTACGCCGATGAATACATGATGGAAGCTCCTAACGGAGCTTTCACACACACTTTTAACTTATATTTTCAACCTTTTATGTTTAATGCCTTTTAGTACATGCAAGTCATTCGGACTCATACCTAGCCAGGAGTTTACTACATCCCATGAGAGTATCTACCTGTTTTTCAATAAATTGCACACACCCAAAATTTTAGGGTTTCATGAATAAGATGAGTCACTCGGACACATACAAATTAAACAGACATTAACACTTAGGATCACTATAAGCACTCTGTTCTTATCAGCTTAATATCTGGTATGCTAGGCATTGCCTAGCTCATATATTAAACTGATTTTTGGACCTCGGCCATGGGATTGTGAAGCTTGCTTCGCCCTGGCCACGGGTTTGTCTCGGTATCGCACTACCTCCGAGTACGGCCCACACATCACAATAAAAAAGAAACATAAAAATAACGAAATGATTCCACTGATTCATATTTCTTATTCCTTCCAACAGGTGCAGCCGATCACCAAGCCAGTACCACCTACTCACTCTCAACACCAAACTCGAACATATGCAAATTCACAACCAACAAATCAACAATCGACAGTTCGGGATATGCAGCAATCCACGACCGACGTCAACGAACACCAAGTAAGTACGTAGCTTTAATTAAAAATAACTATGCCCTACATCGCGATCCTCTACAATTGTAATATGCATCACCAAAACATCCACGTTTTCATGCTCGAATTCACCGTTCGCCCACATGCCCGATAAACCTCTTATCCAATCAAAATCCAAAAGCCTTCGCCGGGAAAACTCATACTTACCTGACGCGAGAGTTACGCTCGAGTGTCTTTTGAGTATCGATCTCGCAGTATTGAAGGATCCATGCTTGGTTCTCGCTGAGGCCATAACTTAAATACTGTGACAACTAGCTATCACTGTTGATAGACCACTTTCTTTTTTCGGGCGCTCGTTGTGCGACCCTCTTCTTCGCTTTTTATCTGTAGCTAATTAGTTAGGCAGGCTTAACCTGCGAACCTTCGGGTTCCTAGCGTGCAGGCGCTTTTTCCTGCTGGGTGGTTTGGGGGGGGTGTTTCATCCCTGGCGAGCAGGCGTCCTCCCTCCTGCTGGGTTTTTCCTTTGCGTTTGACAGGCGCGTAGTACCTGTTTGTGTGTGGGGGGCTTTCGTCCCCAGCGTTCTTTTTTCCGCGCGTGCAGACGCTTTCCTTTTTTGGTATTCTATACCGACGTATATTATATTATAATCTTCTATATTATACTCCATATTATATATAATACTACATTATATATATATCTATTATATTATTCTATATATTCATATACAATTATATTATTACACATACATATATTGTTATATGTATATATATATTAAATTATTTTATTGCATGCTATACTGAAGTATATATTACTTCATACCTATTTTTTCATACTGCCTCATCATGCCACATCCAACAACGTTTACCGATGTGGATTATTGTGTGTGGAATAGTACAACCTCTGTTGTTACTATTCCAAAACGTCTCGTCGGTAACGACCAGATGACCAAAGTGCGCATTCAGTTTATTGAGGCACTTGGCGCTGATAACGTTTTGGGCATCCAAATTCTGCCCAAGTTACAGCTTCGGATTCAGTTTTAAGCCCCGGCCTTGCGCCGGGATTTTGACCTTAAAGGTTTCGATTTTCGGGGTGTCCACCTGACCCCCCAACCAGCGTACGAACAACTCACGCTGGTCTTTGTGGAACAGGCTCCCCTGCCGTTCCCAAATGATGTCTTCAAAGACACCCTAGCCCAATTTGGTCGCGTTGCTTCTGTGAAGCACCTTCCTGTAAAGGGCTACCCAACATACAGTCGGGCACTCGCATGGTTTCCATGCATCTTACTTTTAACATCCCTTCCTATGTGAAGATCGCAGGCTTTCGATGCCGGGTAAATTACAAGGACAGCCGTTTGCCTGCTTTGGTTGTGGCAAAAATCGGCCACAAAGTCCAGCATTGTCCGGGACGGACTTATGCAACTATAGTTGCTGCTTCTACCGCATCTGGCAACACCGGTAGCTCCGCGTACCGATGTTGGGTCGGTCACGACTCCACCACTACCACCGCCGCCGCCACCACCGGCGCCGGTGCCACCGCCGCCACCACCGCCTCCCCCTCCTCTACCGCCACTTTCCGTCTCGCAGCGGTGTGAGCGTGCCGTCAGAAATCTTAGAGGAACACTTGGAGAATGGAAATCGCTCCTCCACGGTCGTGGGTGAAACGATTTTAGTTACGATTGCTTCGCACCTTCCGCCATGCAATTCCACAACTGAGGTTTCGCTGGCTGATATGGCGCCAAAGGGACGAAGCGCCTTCTTGACTCCAGTCCGGACGGCGATAAGTCTAAGCGTGCTCTTTATGACCTTCGGTCATCTGATGAGGAATCAATTCCGGACACAACAGTGGATGTGCCACTAGACCCGGACGGCCTTTGCCTTGAATCCTCCACCGCTGCTGCGGTTAACGAGGGCCTCGCCACTAGAGGTGGCCAACACGGATCCTGATTTTCAGGCTCCCCCTCCCTCGACACCGGTCGAGTTATCACTATCAAGTGACGGTACCGCTGCCCAAAACTTGTTGGAGCAACAGTGCCCGAGTAGTGTGGATGTCATCCCACCTACTCCAATTCTAACGCGCCGCAGACAGCGCGGCCGTGTACTGCACACCGTCCCTCCCGCCGCCGGAGCCGACGGATAGTCCACCTCCTTCCCTGGCTCCTCCTACGGATGCGGATATTCCGGATCACGGAACCTGGACCTCTGTTACGGAGCTGGATATTCCAGGCCACGAAACTTGGCCCGAGGATGAAGATACCAACACTGGGGCTTCGGGAATACTCCCGAGAACCACCCCCCTGCCTTGGTCGCATGATGTGGATCATGGCATCTTTTCTGAGGCTGGCTCAGCCAGTTTCTCTGCCTGTACCGACCCAAATAGTCGTTACAGATCTCGATAATGTTTTCCTTGGATTCGCCACAAACGATTCCGAGTTGCATGACGTGTACGAGGTCGGGGAGTTCCCCGATCCCTCCTAAATTTTTAAACACGTTGCTTTCACGTTCAATTTGTTAACCCTTAATATAAACGGTCTTAATGACCGCACCAAAAGGGTCACTTTTATTCAATGGCTGAAATGTGTCAAGGCGGACATAATATGCCTGCAAGAGACACATGCTAAAACGCACGCGACTCTACGAGCATGGTTTTCTTCCTCAGGATATGCGGTCGCCTCCTCATCTGTATCTAATAAGCGAGTAGGCACCGCTATCCTCATCCACACCGTCACAAGCTCGAAAAGGTTCGGCGGGATGAGGCAGGCCGGTTCGTGCAGGCTGAGGTAACAATGGATGACGAAAAGGTGCGTTTTGTGTCTTTTTATGCTCCAGTCGCAATCCGGATCGAAATAAGTTCCTATCCTCCGTGCCAGATTTTGTAGATCTGGCCCTACCCACCTTTTTGTGTGGGGACTTTAATTCAGTATTGGATCCCACGCTGGACCGGCGCCACCCGCCGTCATAACCAGCGTGGATCGCCTAACCTAGCTGCAGAGAGTGTCTCTACCTTACAGTCACTACTCTCAGCAACAAACACATTTCCTGTATGGCGCACACACCATCCAGGCGTCCGCTCCTTTTCCTGGGACCACGCTTCCGGCGAGTGCTTCCTCGCGGATTGACATGGTTTGGGCGCCAATTCCTTTCAAGGAACACGTGGTGGATAGTGAATACTATCCCTCTTTCTTTACAGACCACAGATACCTTATGATCTCTTTCACTCTCCCATCTTCTATCGGCGTTGGGCCTGGATTTTGGAAGCTTAATACTTCCACCCTTAAGGATAAGGAGTACTGTAAATTAGTGAAATCGTTTTGGTTGTTTTGGCGTACGCAACAAAAGGAGTTCCCCAACCCTCTAGACTGGTGGGATATGGGGAAATTTTACCTACGCGAAGTCACACGGAGTTTCTGTAAGGCGAAAGCCTTAGAGGCATCTGATTTGAAGGTCTCTTTAAATCGGCGGCTGCTAAACCTACAGCGTATGTTCGACGCTGGTGATTCTTCCGTCTTCACCGAACTGTGCACTGTTCAGGAGGAGTTACGTGCTTTTGAGATCAAGGGACGCCCGGGCTGCCCAAGTGCGTGCGAGATGTCGGTGGGCTGAGGAAGGAAATCCACGGCCTATTTCTTTTCTCTGGAGAAGAAGCACCGAGAGAAGAAGAATATGTCCGCTATAAAAGACCCTGGCCACTTCGGTTGTCTATCACGATTCTCTGGACATACTGAAGGTATGGCAAGGGTATTACCAAGGCTTATTCACGGCAGAGGTGTGTGACCTAACCGTGCAAGACCACCTCCTCTAAACTAGTGAGGAAACTCTCTCCTGAGGGACAATCGTGCTGCGAAGGGCTTCTTACTCCCGAAGAATGCCAGATCGCTGCCGAAGGTATGGCCACTGGAAGACACCTGGTTCGGACGGTTTTCCGATCGAGTTTTACTCAACTTTCTGGGACATCCTCGGTCCGGATTTGGTTGTTTGTACTTAACCATGCTTACTCCACCGGCTTACTATCCACCTCACAGCGACGTGGACTAATTATTGTTCTTTTTAAAAAGGGCGATCGTCTCGAAACAAAGAATTGGCGCCCGATTAGTCTGCTCAATGCCGACTATAAGATCGCGACTCGAGCCATTTCTGGTCGTCTCCTCCGAGTAATCTCCTCTGTGGTGTCGCCAGACCAAACGTGTGGCGTACCTGGCCGAACTATAGGGGAAAACCTGAGCGTCTTGCGCGACGTAATCGACTTGGCTGAATAAACCGACTCCCAGCGGCGTTTCTTTCGTTTAGACCATGAGAAAGCCTTCGACCGAGTCGACTGGGACTTTCTGGCTCGCACCCTTACGGTAATGGGCTTTGGACCTAGCTTCCGTCAATGGGTCAAGCTTTTTTATACGGACGTTGAATCCTCCGTTGTTATCAACGGGTGGATGTCTCCCTTCTTCGTCCATCTCGGGGAGTACGTCAGGGCTGTCCCTGTCCCCTCTCCTGTATGTCTTGTGTGCAGAGGTTCTTGCCTGCAACCTTCGCGCTGACCCTGGCATCTCCGGCCTGCGTCTGCCGGACTCGCTGCAAGAGCTGCGCTGCTCCTGCTATGCAGATGACACGACCATCGTTGTCACCTCTGATGCCTCGCTGCCTGCAGTCTTCGCTGTTTATGACAATTTTGCGAAAGGCACAGGAGCCAAGTTAAACCGTGGCAAATCTAAAGGACTGTGGTTAGGGGCGTGGAAACTTCGCACGGATACCCCCCACGGTTTGACTTGGGTTCAGGACCTACCCATACTTGGGGCCGTCCTCAGTGCGTCCGACTATACCACGGCGACCTGGGAATCTCGCATCGTCAAGGTGGAAAAGCGGCTTTCCTCTTGGAAAGGCCGCAACCTCTCTTACCAGGGTAAAGCCCTTATTATCAACGCGCTCGCTTTATCCCAGATATGGCATCTATGTACGGTCTTCGTCATGCCTGGATGGGTGGCATCCAGACTTGACAAGGCCATTTGGCCTTTTTCTGGGGAGGTAAAAAGGATCTAGTCGCTCGCCGGACGGTGACGACAGCATGCTCGGCCGGTGGTTTCGGTGTGGTTGACTTTCGTGTGAAAGCCGATGCCTTGCGGCTACAATGGCTAAAAAGGGTCTCATCCGATTCAGGGGCGAAATGGAAGCTTCTGTTTCGTCATCTACTGGGTAAGGGTTCAACTTAGGGCTCGATGCTCTGTTAAGACTTCGCTCTTTCAAGCGGACATCCATCCAAAGCCTTCCGCCATTTTATCAGCAACTCTTAAAATCCTGGCGCTCCTTTCAAGGTGGCACCAGTAACGGTGAGCTCGTAATTGGGACCTCTCGCGATGTGCCTCTGGCCATCGAGGCCTTCACGACGCAGAAGGTCTATCGCATTGCTTTAGCTCTACGACATAAACCTCCACACTGCGAGAAAAGTTCCGCCCTACCTATGGCGATCTCTACTGGCCAGACACCTGGCAACAATTACACATGCTCCCACTCGAACGGGGAGCAACGGATCTCAATTGGAAGATTGCTCATGGCATTCTCTACACCGCGGTCAGGACTGGTGCGATCTTTCGGCTATCGCAAAATGGAGATATTGTGCTTCTGTGGTGCTGACGAAGAGACACTGGAGCACCTCTTTTTTCACTGCTCGTTTGCACAGCTCTTGATCAACTGGGTTTTTTTCCAGTTGACTCTATCTGCACCAAACGCCACACCCTTTACGGTCAAAGAGCTTTTGTTCGGCTTTACGGGAGCGCGGAGGAATTCCATCCCTAAAGTCATCATGTGGTTGTTACAGCTGGTGAAACATCGTATTTGGATCGCCCGCTGTGACTTCCGATTCCGCAACATTCCACCAGTTGAGAGCAATTGTCTCAAAGTTCGTCACTGCACGTACAAAATTCCTGCTACGTCTGCACGCGCAAAAGCACTCTTCGCCACGCAGACGGGCCATTTTTGTAAAAGAATGGCTCGCTGGGGGGTCCTTGGGTGTTTTTTATGGTGAGAAGCTTTGACTTCTCTTTTTAACTTTTTTAACCTTTTATCCTTTTTAACTTAATCCTCCCTTCGCCTCGGCGTTGGGATAAAATAGTTAATGTAGGATATTAAATTTTAATTTCTTTCCCTGGTCTCTCCTTAATTGGTCTGCACTGGGCGAAGTAAACATCCTTTTTCCTTCTTTCTTTATCTAGGATCATTGTTGCCTCTCGCGTCTCAAGGATTCTAGGTTTCCATCTTTGGGGGTGAGAGTCATGCTCTCAGCACAGTTAGCAGCTTTGTAGGCTCCCCCTGTTTAGAATATTCTTTGCACGTACGTCCTCGGAATGTACGAATATTCTTTTCAAAATAAAACTTACCTGACGCGAGAGGCACTCTGATCACATAGGGAGTCCTCTCAGGATGAGGCCCTCTCATTGCACTTCGACTGGGTTGACTCCTGCGATTGCCCCAAATGTGGGCAACTCGAGCGTATAATTTTCTGGTAGTGGGGACCTGCGTTCGCGCTCGTCCCCTTCATTCCCAAAACAAAACACTCAGACCAAATCCAACAAGCTACGCGAAGTTCACGGTCTCGCCGAATCAACATTCGATCGACACCCAGCAGCACCGAGCAAGCAAACACATGCATATGTCCAACAGAATCCATCCCATCCGTTCTCCATCTCCTTTCACAAGAATCCGAAAACTACTGACGACGACAAAAAAGCTACAATCACAGACACCGATCATCAACAACACCTCGATCTATCGAATATCTTCACATCCCGTCGTTCAACTCGTCGGCAGCGATCGCCGCATAGAAACCCCCACCGCCTGCAACTTCGAGCTGTCACTTCTGCCACCCTGCATCCAACTCTCGCACCCATCCTTTATGCGGCACGTTCACAACACAACATTCCCTCACACATCTTCGCTGACGAATTCATCAATACTGAGTGCAAACTCCCACGTCCGTCGATCGATTGATTTACATATACGAACTCGGCGCCACTGCGAATTCGTCTCCCACAACACTTCGCATTTCCACGTAGAAAATGTCTACGACCACACCACCAGGAAAACACCGGTTCTCGTCCGATCACCGCAGTCAAGTCTGGTCGGGCGGAGTTAGTACTTGGATGGGTGACCGCCTGGGAATACTCCGTGTTGTAGACCAACCGCCTTTTGGTTTGAACGCGCTCAAATAGCGCCCGCGCTCGCCAAGTGACGGCCAGCGGAACCGCTTGTTTTTGCACACCGTTTTTTGCGTTTAAACTTTCAAAATAATGGTCGGTATCGCTTCTCGGCCTTTTGGCTAAGATCAAGTGTAGTATCTGTTCTTATCAGCTTAATATCTGGTATGCTAGGCATTGCCTAGCTCATATATTAAACTGATTTTTGGACCTCGGCCATGGGATTGTGAAGCTTGCTTCGCCCTGGCCACGGGTTGTCTCGGTATCGCACTACCTCCGAGTACGGCCCACACATCACAATAAAAAAGAAACATAAAAATAACGAAATGATTCCACTGATTCATATTTCTTATTCCTTCCAACAGGTGCAGCCGATCACCAAGCCAGTACCACCTACTCACTCTCAACACCAAACTCGAACATATGCAAATTCACAACCAACAAATCAACAATCGACAGTTCGGGATATGCAGCAATCCACGACCGACGTCAACGAACACCAAGTAAGTACGTAGCTTTAATTAAAAATAACTATGCCCTACATCGCGATCCTCTACAATTGTAATATGCATCACCAAAAACATCCACGTTTTCATGCTCGAATTCACCGTTCGCCCACATGCCCGATAAACCTCTTATCCAATCAAAATCCAAAAGCCTTCGCCGGGAAAACTCATACTTACCTGACGCGAGAGGCACTCTGATCACATAGGGAGTCCTCTCAGGATGAGGCCCTCTCATTGCACTTCGACTGGGTTGACTCCTGCGATTGCCCCAAATGTGGGCAACTCGAGCGTATAATTTCTGGTAGTGGGGACCTGCGTTCGCGCTCGTCCCCTTCATTCCCAAAACAAAACACTCAGACCAAATCCAACAAGCTACGCGAAGTTCACGGTCTCGCCGAATCAACATTCGATCGACACCCAGCAGCACCGAGCAAGCAACACATGCATATGTCCAACAGAATCCATCCCATCCGTTCTCCATCTCCTTTCACAAGAATCCGAAAACTACTGACGACGACAAAAAAGCTACAATCACAGACACCGATCATCAACAACACCTCGATCTATCGAATATCTTCACATCCCGTCGTTCAACTCGTCGGCAGCGATCGCCGCATAGAAACCCCCACCGCCTGCAACTTCGAGCTGTCACTTCTGCCACCCTGCATCCAACTCTCGCACCCATCCTTTATGCGGCACGTTCACAACACAACATTCCCTCACACATCTTCGCTGACGAATTCATCAATACTGAGTGCAACTCCCACGTCGTCGATCGATTGATTTACATATACGAACTCGGCGCCACTGCGAATTCGTCTCCCACAACACTTCGCATTTCCACGTAGAAAATGTCTACGACCACACCACCAGGAAAACACCGGTTCTCGTCCGATCACCGCAGTCAAGTCTGGTCGGGCGGAGTTAGTACTTGGATGGGTGACCGCCTGGGAATACTCCGTGTTGTAGACCAACCGCCTTTTGGTTTGAACGCGCTCAAATAGCGCCCGCGCTCGCCAAGTGACGGCCAGCGGAACCGCTTGTTTTTGCACACCGTTTTTTGCGTTTAAACTTTCAAAATAATGGTCGGTATCGCTTCTCGGCCTTTTGGCTAAGATCAAGTGTAGTATCTGTTCTTATCAGCTTAATATATTTGTTAAGTTTTACACTTGGTCTAGTTAAAGTTCAAGGTTTTCGAGAGGTGATCCCGTGAGTTAGAGGTATCAGAGGGTGGATCCATGCTCCAGTTGCTAACTGGTAACACTCTCTTGCCTTGATATGATCGGTTCCCGGTCTACCTCTTTGGGGGCCCACAGGGAAGGGTTCTTTAGGAACCATTCTGTAGTACCTGTGGAATCTCAGAGAGGAAAACCTATGCGCAATTGGCATTGTGCATGCGTGCCGGGTATATTGGGACCGCCACGATCTGTTGTGCCTTTGGCGCTTCAGAAAGTGGTGGAATCATTGTGCTCGGTCGTCGCCGCTCTCGTGGAGTATCTCTGGGTGCTCCTCGAGCTGCTCCGCCACAGTTATGTGGTCCACCGTTCCTGACCCGTTGTCAGGAACACCGTTGCCGACGTTCCCGACTGCCATCCTCAACCTCCTGGACAATCCTGCCACCGAACCCACCTGGACCGCTTCGTTCGAAGCAAATACCCTGACCGCCATGATCAACTGGACCACCACCTCGCAGATTCCTGCTGCTGCCTCTCCAGTGCTTCCAGTATCTACATCGCCCGATGCCGGCTATTACTCGTCAACGCCGCTTCGTCCAAATCGCTCATCACCACCGTCGCCGATACACTATCCTTCGTACGCGGCCGCAGTTTCTTCTCCTGTTCGTCCTCAACCAATTCCTGTCACAACCAAATGCTCCTCGACACAAACTTCTCCACCTGTTCCCGCTCGCCGATCTAAACTTTCTTCGACCGCCAAAGCCGTGTCAACAGCCTCCCAAACAGCTCCACAACCGACAAGTGAAGTGTTTGTCCAGACCGCCTCTGCCCTTTTTACTCAAACCACAACAAGCAGAGACATACAGACGAACACCGATCGAGAAGGACCGAGCATGCGAGACGCCGAGACCAGCGCAGACATCTCAACCGCGACCAAAACAACTTCTTCTTCTTCCGCTCAAACCGGTCTTGCACGCTGCCGACTGTGCGACGAGCCTGACATTGACCCAGAACTGATTGAGCTCCATCTCTTAAATTGTAATGAAAATACCGAAAGCCACGACCGCATCGAAGCCTTCCTTACCAAGTGGTGTGCCAAATCCAACATTCCAGATACAACTCTGCGGCCTATACTCGATTATGCTTCCGTTTTCTGTAATGAGATGCACGAAATGCCTGAACGATTCGCGGTGCTAATTGACACCACAACCGACCTCTTCGAGAGCCTCATACCTCATGATACTGCCTTTTTCCTGGACGATCTCTCCGAACTATTTTATCATACTCAACGCGTCGCCAACTCGAAGCTTGGTAATCCCGAATTCGCCAACGCAATTAACATTTTCTCGTTTGCCAACGATGTTCCGAAAACTTTAGTCCACTCATATTTTAAACCACGAGACGACAGCCAAGGAACAACAACACGCAGCCAGTTTGATGAAGATTACGCCACCGAAGACGGTTATGATCCGGACGACCCGTATGGAGATGACTTCGATGGTGAAGACTATTAGGGTCAACACTATCGCATGCCACACTTCACACTACACCTTTATACTTTTAATTTTATCGTACTTTTACATGCCTCAATTCAAGCCTTTACACTAGGTAGTTAATCTCAATATGAGTCAAACAGTAGAGCCAAAAGCTATATAAATACGACAACCCATGAGCGTATACTTTCTTCGTTATTCACCTTTGTCACTCACCAGTCCCATCAGTTTTGAACATGTAAATAATAAATCTCTGTTCTTATCAGCTTAATATCTGGTATGCTAGGCATTGCCTAGCTCATATATTAAACTGATTTTTGGACCTCGGCCATGGGATTGTGAAGCTTGCTTCGCCCTGGCCACGGGTTGTCTCGGTATCGCACTACCTCCGAGTACGGCCCACACATCACAATAAAAAAGAAACATAAAAATAACGAAATGATTCCACTGATTCATATTTCTTATTCCTTCCAACAGGTGCAGCCGATCACCAAGCCAGTACCACCTACTCACTCTCAACACCAAACTCGAACATATGCAAATTCACAACCAACAAATCAACAATCGACAGTTCGGGATATGCAGCAATCCACGACCGACGTCAACGAACACCAAGTAAGTACGTAGCTTTAATTAAAAATAACTATGCCCTACATCGCGATCCTCTACAATTGTAATATGCATCACCAAAACATCCACGTTTTCATGCTCGAATTCACCGTTCGCCCACATGCCCGATAAACCTCTTATCCAATCAAAATCCAAAAGCCTTCGCCGGGAAAACTCATACTTACCTGACGCGAGAGGCACTCTGATCACATAGGGAGTCCTCTCAGGATGAGGCCCTCTCATTGCACTTCGACTGGGTTGACTCCTGCGATTGCCCCAAATGTGGGCAACTCGAGCGTATAATTTCTGGTAGTGGGGACCTGCGTTCGCGCTCGTCCCCTTCATTCCCAAAACAAAACACTCAGACCAAATCCAACAAGCTACGCGAAGTTCACGGTCTCGCCGAATCAACATTCGATCGACACCCAGCAGCACCGAGCAAGCAACACATGCATATGTCCAACAGAATCCATCCCATCCGTTCTCCATCTCCTTTCACAAGAATCCGAAAACTACTGACGACGACAAAAAAAGCTACAATCACAGACACCGATCATCAACAACACCTCGATCTATCGAATATCTTCACATCCCGTCGTTCAACTCGTCGGCAGCGATCGCCGCATAGAAACCCCCACCGCCTGCAACTTCGAGCTGTCACTTCTGCCACCCTGCATCCAACTCTCGCACCATCCTTTATGCGGCACGTTCACAACACAACATTCCCTCACACATCTTCGCTGACGAATTCATCAATACTGAGTGCAACTCCCACGTCGTCGATCGATTGATTTACATATACGAACTCGGCGCCACTGCGAATTCGTCTCCCACAACACTTCGCATTTCCACGTAGAAAATGTCTACGACCACACCACCAGGAAAACACCGGTTCTCGTCCGATCACCGCAGTCAAGTCTGGTCGGGCGGAGTTAGTACTTGGATGGGTGACCGCCTGGGAATACTCCGTGTTGTAGACCAACCGCCTTTTGGTTTGAACGCGCTCAAATAGCGCCCGCGCTCGCCAAGTGACGGCCAGCGGAACCGCTTGTTTTTGCACACCGTTTTTTGCGTTTAAACTTTCAAAATAATGGTCGGTATCGCTTCTCGGCCTTTTGGCTAAGAAGGCAGTAAGCGGTACCGTGGTCTTCGTGGAAAATCCGGGTGACTTAGGTGGATCCATGCTGAGGAGTTGCTAACCCTCTAACACCTATACACCCCTCTTGTTGACGCTTGGTCCTCCTTCCGCTTGTGGTTTTGGTCGCTCGTTTGGCGCTTTTTTCGTGGGAGCTGATCCTGCGCCTCCTGTTTTTTGCCGTCCAGTGGTTTCGCTGTCGGTGGTGTGTGCCCTTGACTGTCGTCAAGGGCTTGGTTCGTAAGTTGTTTTTGTGTTTCGTGTGTGGTTTTGAGAATGGCCACCCCTTTCTCAAACGGAGGCAATTGGGGTTTTCCCGTCGCTCGCCTTAGCAAATCGTCCTCGTGTGACATTCAAGGAGTTAGCGGTGGAGCTGAAACGCCAGCTCCCAGCTGACTACCTCAGGACTTTTTGATTGTGTGGACCTGTTCGCTGTGAACAAGGTCTGCTTGACGTTTTCCTCGGGCAATGTGCTCGAGGATGTCATTCGGTCGGGTTTGTCCTTGCGGGGCCATCCGATTACCCTAACTCCCATTTCGTCAAAGAAGTGGGTTACAGTGGCTCGACTTCCCTATGGTGTCGCCACTGACCTCGTCCGGGCCTTATTGTCGGCTTACGGCGAGGTTTATAAGATCCAGTACGAGACCCATTTGGGTCTCCGGTCCGCCGTACGCCAGGTACTCATGGACATCAAGAGGCCCATACCATCTCGCCTCCGGGTGCAGGGTTTCCCCTGTAATGTATTTTATAGGGGTCAGACCCGCACCTGTTTTGGCTGCGGCGGACCCGGTCATGAGGTTGTGAATTGCCCGTCTCGCCATCGTCCAGTTTCGGGGACTGGTACGGTCCCGGATGTCGCCACCAATCTGGCGCCTATGCCCAACGCTAATGCCGCTGACCTTCGGTTGGTCGATGACCTGGTCATGTCATCTGACGATGACGAGGGGTTGCATCTCCCGTTGCCTCCCTCTCTCGCCCCTGGGGCCGGCGCGTGGTCGGTGGTTCCTGGCCATGGTTCGTCCTCAAACATCGTGTTACCCCTCTCCGCCCCTGCTGTCACGTCCAACTCGTTTGGGTGTCTGGACCTTGGCAGTCAGGAGGTGGAGCCCTTGGGCCGATGCGTTAGCCTCGGTCATTTTGATCGAGCGCTCGTTCACCACTAAGACATGTGACCATCGTGACCGCTCTCCGCGCAGTCGTGCGCGGAAAATGCCTCTTTGGGTGGGGGCGTTTCCATCTCTGTCCCCCCCGTGGTGGTGGGTGTGGGTTCGGTTGAGCTCTCCGGGGTCCCCACGGTGTTGTCTGCCGTGGTGGATGCTGTCGAGAGTTCCCCCCTGGCCCCCGATGTTCCTCCGTGGGTGTGAGATCGGTGGAGGTTGACCTCTCCGTGGTCACCACGTTGTTATCTGCCGTGGTGGACTCCGTCGAGAGTTCCCTCCTGAACGCTGAAGATCGCAACCGGTCTCCCCTCCGTTCCACCCCCCCGTCCTTACTACCGTCTCCTCCAGTCCCCCCTGTTGGTGGGATCGACCAAGCTCCAGAGGTTGAGCTCTCCGTAGTCCCCGGGTTGTCTATTGCCCCGGTGGACTCCGTCGAGAGTTCCCTCCCTGTTCCATCTACTGTTTCCCTGTCGGCCCCAGTCCCCCCTGTTGGTGGGGCTGACCCGGTTGCTGAGGTTGAACTCTCCGTGGTCCCGGGTTGTCTATTGCCCCGGTGGACTCCGTCGAGAGTTCCCTCCCTGTTCCATCTACTGTTTCCCTGTCGGCCCCAGTCCCCCCTGTTGGTGAACTGACCAAGTTCCGGGGGTGGATCTCTCAGTGGTCCCAGGGTTGTCCTTTTCCCCGGTAGACTCCGCAATTATTATTGATTCTGCGTCGGACCCACTCTGCGCTACTTTGATTGAGGGTGTGCCCATGTTCCGGCGGGTGAGCTCTCAGTGGTCCCCGGGTTTGACTCGGACAAACGTGAATTCCGCCCCCCTGTCTCCTGCGTTGACTCTTCCCACTGTGGTGGATCCCGGGTCCTCGGACCCTGTTCCCCCTGGGGCTCTGGTTCCTTTGCTTGCGTCTGTTGTGGGTTCTGCCGACCCTCGTTCGGGGCCAGTACAACGGGTGGTCACGGTGGTGTCGTCGTACCTGGATCCTGGGGTTGACGATACCTCCGTTTTTTACGCAGATTTGGACGAGCAGGAGGCGGAAGAAATGGCTCTATGCGACATGTGGCATCTGAAGGATGGTTTTCACTCCCTTCAGCCCCCCAATCCTGACCCATGCAACCTCACCTTCCTGTACAATTTTGAATACCCCCCGACACCGAAGAGGATAAGCTGGGCTACCTGGTCTGCGATTTGGCCTCTCCCTTTTCCCCTACTCCCCCTTCCTCACCAGTGGGTGACCCTCGCCCCATCCCTCTCCCTCATCCTCCAGAGGATCTTGTTCCTTTAGTCGCTGCTACCGGTTATACCTGTGGTGATTTTGAGGGTCATTCTCCCCCGGCTCCAATTCGTTTGGACACGGTACCGGAGGTCGTGGTTGATTTCCCGCCTCTGGGTTCCTTATCTCCACAAGGTCCATCTCCGCCGCGTGCGCCCGCTCCGAAACGGCGTCTTCCTCCTCCCAAGAAGGGCCCCAGTGGGAAGAAAAAGGGGAAGAGGAAAAAAAATGGAACGCACCACCTGTGACCCGTCCGTAGCAGCATAGGCTTAGAGGCCTCGGTCGCCTGGAATGCGCGACATCTTAGCTACCAGCTTCTGCCCTCCGGTGGCGGCTTGGTGCGGCCCTGAGGTAACCCCATACTTCGGTTTGGGTTCTTTGAGCCTTATCTGCCCCCGTATCTCGTTTGTTTTGTTTTGTGTTCGACTTCCGGTGGGGTGACTCTGGAGACTCTTCACTTGAAGACGATTCAGGTCCCCTGCCTCGTAAAAAAGT
Organism: Chrysogorgia sp. JL179-B06; assembly: GCA_035772405.1. Lineage (NCBI taxonomy): Eukaryota > Metazoa > Cnidaria > Anthozoa > Scleralcyonacea > Chrysogorgiidae > Chrysogorgia > Chrysogorgia sp. JL179-B06. The sequence goes on along the minus strand of JAYKKM010000181.1, from coordinate 1,039,514 downwards.
CTACTGTAGTCGTTCTCGGCTCGGTAGTCGTCGGTCAGAACCTGACGCTAAATCATGTTGTCTCGCGCCATTTATTTTTGGTGCGGTCGTTCACGATTCACCTTTCATTATTGCCTGGATATTCGAATCACACGCCCATTAGTCGGGAGTGAGTGGGGCCCAACAGAGCCTCACTTTCGATCGACCGTATCATGAGACAAGTTTTCATGGCGTATGGAGAGGTGGTCGAACCCCTTATCCTGGTCTTAGTATCTAAGTTGGTACCTCCATGAGGTCATTCCTGTTAGCACACAAGTCGCGGGGGCCCATTGCACTGTGGGGTGATCATGAGACTGTCAGGTATGTGATTTTCAAAACAAGATCAAGTGTAGTATCTGTTCTTATCAGCTTAATATCTGGTATGCTAGGCATTGCCTAGCTCATATATTAAACTGATTTTTGGACCTCGGCCATGGGATTGTGAAGCTTGCTTCGCCCTGGCCACGGGTTGTCTCGGTATCGCACTACCTCCGAGTACGGCCCACACATCACAATAAAAAAGAAACATAAAAATAACGAAATGATTCCACTGATTCATATTTCTTATTCCTTCCAACAGGTGCAGCCGATCACCAAGCCAGTACCACCTACTCACTCTCAACACCAAACTCGAACATATGCAAATTCACAACCAACAAATCAACAATCGACAGTTCGGGATATGCAGCAATCCACGACCGACGTCAACGAACACCAAGTAAGTACGTAGCTTTAATTAAAAATAACTATGCCCTACATCGCGATCCTCTACAATTGTAATATGCATCACCAAAACATCCACGTTTTCATGCTCGAATTCACCGTTCGCCCACATGCCCGATAAACCTCTTATCCAATCAAAATCCAAAAGCCTTCGCCGGGAAAACTCATACTTACCTGACGCGAGAGGCACTCTGATCACATAGGGAGTCCTCTCAGGATGAGGCCCTCTCATTGCACTTCGACTGGGTTGACTCCTGCGATTGCCCCAAATGTGGGCAACTCGAGCGTATAATTTCTGGTAGTGGGGACCTGCGTTCGCGCTCGTCCCCTTCATTCCCAAAACAAAACACTCAGACCAAATCCAACAAGCTACGCGAAGTTCACGGTCTCGCCGAATCAACATTCGATCGACACCCAGCAGCACCGAGCAAGCAACACATGCATATGTCCAACAGAATCCATCCCATCCGTTCTCCATCTCCTTTCACAAGAATCCGAAAACTACTGACGACGACAAAAAAGCTACAATCACAGACACCGATCATCAACAACACCTCGATCTATCGAATATCTTCACATCCCGTCGTTCAACTCGTCGGCAGCGATCGCCGCATAGAAACCCCCACCGCCTGCAACTTCGAGCTGTCACTTCTGCCACCCTGCATCCAACTCTCGCACCCATCCTTTATGCGGCACGTTCACAACACAACATTCCCTCACACATCTTCGCTGACGAATTCATCAATACTGAGTGCAACTCCCACGTCGTCGATCGATTGATTTACATATACGAACTCGGCGCCACTGCGAATTCGTCTCCCACAACACTTCGCATTTCCACGTAGAAAATGTCTACGACCACACCACCAGGAAAACACCGGTTCTCGTCCGATCACCGCAGTCAAGTCTGGTCGGGCGGAGTTAGTACTTGGATGGGTGACCGCCTGGGAATACTCCGTGTTGTAGACCAACCGCCTTTTGGTTTGAACGCGCTCAAATAGCGCCCGCGCTCGCCAAGTGACGGCCAGCGGAACCGCTTGTTTTTGCACACCGTTTTTTGCGTTTAAACTTTCAAAATAATGGTCGGTATCGCTTCTCGGCCTTTTGGCTAAGATCAAGTGTAGTATCTGTTCTTATCAGCTTAATATCCGTATGCTAGGCATTGCCTAGCTCATATAAACTGATTTTTGGACCTCGGCCATGGGATTGTGAAGCTTGCTTCGCCCTGGCCACGGGTTGTCTCGGTATCGCACTACCTCCGAGTACGGCCCACACATCACAATAAAAAAGAAACATAAAAATAACGAAATGATTCCACTGATTCATATTTCTTATTCCTTCCAACAGGTGCAGCCGATCACCAAGCCAGTACCACCTACTCACTCTCAACACCAAACTCGAACATATGCAAATTCACAACCAACAAATCAACAATCGACAGTTCGGGATATGCAGCAATCCACGACCGACGTCAACGAACACCAAGTAAGTACGTAGCTTTAATTAAAAATAACTATGCCCTACATCGCGATCCTCTACAATTGTAATATGCATCACCAAAACATCCACGTTTTCATGCTCGAATTCACCGTTCGCCCACATGCCCGATAAACCTCTTATCCAATCAAAATCCAAAAGCCTTCGCCGGGAAAACTCATACTTACCTGACGCGAGAGGCACTCTGATCACATAGGGAGTCCTCTCAGGATGAGGCCCTCTCATTGCACTTCGACTGGGTTGACTCCTGCGATTGCCCCAAATGTGGGCAACTCGAGCGTATAATTTCTGGTAGTGGGGACCTGCGTTCGCGCTCGTCCCCTTCATTCCCAAAACAAAACACTCAGACCAAATCCAACAAGCTACGCGAAGTTCACGGTCTCGCCGAATCAACATTCGATCGACACCCAGCAGCACCGAGCAAGCAACACATGCATATGTCCAACAGAATCCATCCCATCCGTTCTCCATCTCCTTTCACAAGAATCCGAAAACTACTGACGACGACAAAAAAGCTACAATCACAGACACCGATCATCAACAACACCTCGATCTATCGAATATCTTCACATCCCGTCGTTCAACTCGTCGGCAGCGATCGCCGCATAGAAACCCCCACCGCCTGCAACTTCGAGCTGTCACTTCTGCCACCCTGCATCCAACTCTCGCACCCATCCTTTATGCGGCACGTTCACAACACAACATTCCCTCACACATCTTCGCTGACGAATTCATCAATACTGAGTGCAACTCCCACGTCGTCGATCGATTGATTTACATATACGAACTCGGCGCCACTGCGAATTCGTCTCCCACAACACTTCGCATTTCCACGTAGAAAATGTCTACGACCACACCACCAGGAAAACACCGGTTCTCGTCCGATCACCGCAGTCAAGTCTGGTCGGGCGGAGTTAGTACTTGGATGGGTGACCGCCTGGGAATACTCCGTGTTGTAGACCAACCGCCTTTTGGTTTGAACGCGCTCAAATAGCGCCCGCGCTCGCCAAGTGACGGCCAGCGGAACCGCTTGTTTTTGCACACCGTTTTTTGCGTTTAAACTTTCAAAATAATGGTCGGTATCGCTTCTCGGCCTTTTGGCTAAGATCAAGTGTAGTATCTGTTCTTATCAGCTTAATATCTGGTATGCTAGGCATTGCCTAGCTCATATATTAAACTGATTTTTGGACCTCGGCCATGGGATTGTGAAGCTTGCTTCGCCCTGGCCACGGGTTGTCTCGGTATCGCACTACCTCCGAGTACGGCCCACACATCACAATAAAAAAGAAACATAAAAATAACGAAATGATTCCACTGATTCATATTTCTTATTCCTTCCAACAGGTGCAGCCGATCACCAAGCCAGTACCACCTACTCACTCTCAACACCAAACTCGAACATATGCAAATTCACAACCAACAAATCAACAATCGACAGTTCGGGATATGCAGCAATCCACGACCGACGTCAACGAACACCAAGTAAGTACGTAGCTTTAATTAAAAATAACTATGCCCTACATCGCGATCCTCTACAATTGTAATATGCATCACCAAAACATCCACGTTTTCATGCTCGAATTCACCGTTCGCCCACATGCCCGATAAACCTCTTATCCAATCAAAATCCAAAAGCCTTCGCCGGGAAAACTCATACTTACCTGACGCGAGAGGCACTCTGATCACATAGGGAGTCCTCTCAGGATGAGGCCCTCTCATTGCACTTCGACTGGGTTGACTCCTGCGATTGCCCCAAATGTGGGCAACTCGAGCGTATAATTTCTGGTAGTGGGGACCTGCGTTCGCGCTCGTCCCCTTCATTCCCAAAACAAAACACTCAGACCAAATCCAACAAGCTACGCGAAGTTCACGGTCTCGCCGAATCAACATTCGATCGACACCCAGCAGCACCGAGCAAGCAACACATGCATATGTCCAACAGAATCCATCCCATCCGTTCTCCATCTCCTTTCACAAGAATCCGAAAACTACTGACGACGACAAAAAAGCTACAATCACAGACACCGATCATCAACAACACCTCGATCTATCGAATATCTTCACATCCCGTCGTTCAACTCGTCGGCAGCGATCGCCGCATAGAAACCCCCACCGCCTGCAACTTCGAGCTGTCACTTCTGCCACCCTGCATCCAACTCTCGCACCCATCCTTTATGCGGCACGTTCACAACACAACATTCCCTCACACATCTTCGCTGACGAATTCATCAATACTGAGTGCAACTCCCACGTCGTCGATCGATTGATTTACATATACGAACTCGGCGCCACTGCGAATTCGTCTCCCACAACACTTCGCATTTCCACGTAGAAAATGTCTACGACCACACCACCAGGAAAACACCGGTTCTCGTCCGATCACCGCAGTCAAGTCTGGTCGGGCGGAGTTAGTACTTGGATGGGTGACCGCCTGGGAATACTCCGTGTTGTAGACCAACCGCCTTTTGGTTTGAACGCGCTCAAATAGCGCCCGCGCTCGCCAAGTGACGGCCAGCGGAACCGCTTGTTTTTGCACACCGTTTTTTGCGTTTAAACTTTCAAAATAATGGTCGGTATCGCTTCTCGGCCTTTTGGCTAAGATCAAGTGTAGTATCTGTTCTTATCAGCTTAATATCTGGTATGCTAGGCATTGCCTAGCTCATATATTAAACTGATTTTTGGACCTCGGCCATGGGATTGTGAAGCTTGCTTCGCCCTGGCCACGGGTTGTCTCGGTATCGCACTACCTCCGAGTACGGCCCACACATCACAATAAAAAAGAAACATAAAAATAACGAAATGATTCCACTGATTCATATTTCTTATTCCTTCCAACAGGTGCAGCCGATCACCAAGCCAGTACCACCTACTCACTCTCAACACCAAACTCGAACATATGCAAATTCACAACCAACAAATCAACAATCGACAGTTCGGGATATGCAGCAATCCACGACCGACGTCAACGAACACCAAGTAAGTACGTAGCTTTAATTAAAAATAACTATGCCCTACATCGCGATCCTCTACAATTGTAATATGCATCACCAAAACATCCACGTTTTCATGCTCGAATTCACCGTTCGCCCACATGCCCGATAAACCTCTTATCCAATCAAAATCCAAAAGCCTTCGCCGGGAAAACTCATACTTACCTGACGCGAGAGGCACTCTGATCACATAGGGAGTCCTCTCAGGATGAGGCCCTCTCATTGCACTTCGACTGGGTTGACTCCTGCGATTGCCCCAAATGTGGGCAACTCGAGCGTATAATTTCTGGTAGTGGGGACCTGCGTTCGCGCTCGTCCCCTTCATTCCCAAAACAAAACACTCAGACCAAATCCAACAAGCTACGCGAAGTTCACGGTCTCGCCGAATCAACATTCGATCGACACCCAGCAGCACCGAGCAAGCAACACATGCATATGTCCAACAGAATCCATCCCATCCGTTCTCCATCTCCTTTCACAAGAATCCGAAAACTACTGACGACGACAAAAAAGCTACAATCACAGACACCGATCATCAACAACACCTCGATCTATCGAATATCTTCACATCCCGTCGTTCAACTCGTCGGCAGCGATCGCCGCATAGAAACCCCCACCGCCTGCAACTTCGAGCTGTCACTTCTGCCACCCTGCATCCAACTCTCGCACCCATCCTTTATGCGGCACGTTCACAACACAACATTCCCTCACACATCTTCGCTGACGAATTCATCAATACTGAGTGCAACTCCCACGTCGTCGATCGATTGATTTACATATACGAACTCGGCGCCACTGCGAATTCGTCTCCCACAACACTTCGCATTTCCACGTAGAAAATGTCTACGACCACACCACCAGGAAAACACCGGTTCTCGTCCGATCACCGCAGTCAAGTCTGGTCGGGCGGAGTTAGTACTTGGATGGGTGACCGCCTGGGAATACTCCGTGTTGTAGACCAACCGCCTTTTGGTTTGAACGCGCTCAAATAGCGCCCGCGCTCGCCAAGTGACGGCCAGCGGAACCGCTTGTTTTTGCACACCGTTTTTTTGCGTTTAAACTTTCAAAATAATGGTCGGTATCGCTTCTCGGCCTTTTGGCTAAGATCAAGTGTAGTATCTGTTCTTATCAGCTTAATATCTGGTATGCTAGGCATTGCCTAGCTCATATATTAAACTGATTTTTTGGACCTCGGCCATGGGATTGTGAAGCTTGCTTCGCCCTGGCCACGGGTTGTCTCGGTATCGCACTACCTCCGAGTACGGCCCACACATCACAATAAAAAAGAAACATAAAAATAACGAAATGATTCCACTGATTCATATTTCTTATTCCTTCCAACAGGTGCAGCCGATCACCAAGCCAGTACCACCTACTCACTCTCAACACCAAACTCGAACATATGCAAATTCACAACCAACAAATCAACAATCGACAGTTCGGGATATGCAGCAATCCACGACCGACGTCAACGAACACCAAGTAAGTACGTAGCTTTAATTAAAAATAACTATGCCCTACATCGCGATCCTCTACAATTGTAATATGCATCACCAAAACATCCACGTTTTCATGCTCGAATTCACCGTTCGCCCACATGCCCGATAAACCTCTTATCCAATCAAAATCCAAAAGCCTTCGCCGGGAAAACTCATACTTACCTGACGCGAGAGGCACTCTGATCACATAGGGAGTCCTCTCAGGATGAGGCCCTCTCATTGCACTTCGACTGGGTTGACTCCTGCGATTGCCCCAAATGTGGGCAACTCGAGCGTATAATTTCTGGTAGTGGGGACCTGCGTTCGCGCTCGTCCCCTTCATTCCCAAAACAAAACACTCAGACCAAATCCAACAAGCTACGCGAAGTTCACGGTCTCGCCGAATCAACATTCGATCGACACCCAGCAGCACCGAGCAAGCAACACATGCATATGTCCAACAGAATCCATCCCATCCGTTCTCCATCTCCTTTCACAAGAATCCGAAAACTACTGACGACGACAAAAAAGCTACAATCACAGACACCGATCATCAACAACACCTCGATCTATCGAATATCTTCACATCCCGTCGTTCAACTCGTCGGCAGCGATCGCCGCATAGAAACCCCCACCGCCTGCAACTTCGAGCTGTCACTTCTGCCACCCTGCATCCAACTCTCGCACCCATCCTTTATGCGGCACGTTCACAACACAACATTCCCTCACACATCTTCGCTGACGAATTCATCAATACTGAGTGCAACTCCCACGTCGTCGATCGATTGATTTACATATACGAACTCGGCGCCACTGCGAATTCGTCTCCCACAACACTTCGCATTTCCACGTAGAAAAATGTCTACGACCACACCACCAGGAAAACACCGGTTCTCGTCCGATCACCGCAGTCAAGTCTGGTCGGGCGGAGTTAGTACTTGGATGGGTGACCGCCTGGGAATACTCCGTGTTGTAGACCAACCGCCTTTTGGTTTGAACGCGCTCAAATAGCGCCCGCGCTCGCCAAGTGACGGCCAGCGGAACCGCTTGTTTTTTGCACACCGTTTTTTGCGTTTAAACTTTCAAAATAATGGTCGGTATCGCTTCTCGGCCTTTTGGCTAAGATCAAGTGTAGTATCTGTTCTTATCAGCTTAATATCTGGTATGCTAGGCATTGCCTAGCTCATATATTAAACTGATTTTTGGACCTCGGCCATGGGATTGTGAAGCTTGCTTCGCCCTGGCCACGGGTTGTCTCGGTATCGCACTACCTCCGAGTACGGCCCACACATCACAATAAAAAAGAAACATAAAAATAACGAAATGATTCCACTGATTCATATTTCTTATTCCTTCCAACAGGTGCAGCCGATCACCAAGCCAGTACCACCTACTCACTCTCAACACCAAACTCGAACATATGCAAATTCACAACCAACAAATCAACAATCGACAGTTCGGGATATGCAGCAATCCACGACCGACGTCAACGAACACCAAGTAAGTACGTAGCTTTAATTAAAAATAACTATGCCCTACATCGCGATCCTCTACAATTGTAATATGCATCACCAAAACATCCACGTTTTCATGCTCGAATTCACCGTTCGCCCACATGCCCGATAAACCTCTTATCCAATCAAAATCCAAAAGCCTTCGCCGGGAAAACTCATACTTACCTGACGCGAGAGGCACTCTGATCACATAGGGAGTCCTCTCAGGATGAGGCCCTCTCATTGCACTTCGACTGGGTTGACTCCTGCGATTGCCCCAAATGTGGGCAACTCGAGCGTATAATTTCTGGTAGTGGGGACCTGCGTTCGCGCTCGTCCCCTTCATTCCCAAAACAAAACACTCAGACCAAATCCAACAAGCTACGCGAAGTTCACGGTCTCGCCGAATCAACATTCGATCGACACCCAGCAGCACCGAGCAAGCAACACATGCATATGTCCAACAGAATCCATCCCATCCGTTCTCCATCTCCTTTCACAAGAATCCGAAAACTACTGACGACGACAAAAAAGCTACAATCACAGACACCGATCATCAACAACACCTCGATCTATCGAATATCTTCACATCCCGTCGTTCAACTCGTCGGCAGCGATCGCCGCATAGAAACCCCCACCGCCTGCAACTTCGAGCTGTCACTTCTGCCACCCTGCATCCAACTCTCGCACCCATCCTTTATGCGGCACGTTCACAACACAACATTCCCTCACACATCTTCGCTGACGAATTCATCAATACTGAGTGCAACTCCCACGTCGTCGATCGATTGATTTACATATACGAACTCGGCGCCACTGCGAATTCGTCTCCCACAACACTTCGCATTTCCACGTAGAAAATGTCTACGACCACACCACCAGGAAAACACCGGTTCTCGTCCGATCACCGCAGTCAAGTCTGGTCGGGCGGAGTTAGTACTTGGATGGGTGACCGCCTGGGAATACTCCGTGTTGTAGACCAACCGCCTTTTGGTTTGAACGCGCTCAAATAGCGCCCGCGCTCGCCAAGTGACGGCCAGCGGAACCGCTTGTTTTTGCACACCGTTTTTTTGCGTTTAAACTTTCAAAATAATGGTCGGTATCGCTTCTCGGCCTTTTGGCTAAGATCAAGTGTAGTATCTGTTCTTATCAGCTTAATATCTGGTATGCTAGGCATTGCCTAGCTCATATATTAAACTGATTTTTGGACCTCGGCCATGGGATTGTGAAGCTTGCTTCGCCCTGGCCACGGGTTGTCTCGGTATCGCACTACCTCCGAGTACGGCCCACACATCACAATAAAAAAGAAACATAAAAATAACGAAATGATTCCACTGATTCATATTTCTTATTCCTTCCAACAGGTGCAGCCGATCACCAAGCCAGTACCACCTACTCACTCTCAACACCAAACTCGAACATATGCAAATTCACAACCAACAAATCAACAATCGACAGTTCGGGATATGCAGCAATCCACGACCGACGTCAACGAACACCAAGTAAGTACGTAGCTTTAATTAAAAATAACTATGCCCTACATCGCGATCCTCTACAATTGTAATATGCATCACCAAAACATCCACGTTTTCATGCTCGAATTCACCGTTCGCCCACATGCCCGATAAACCTCTTATCCAATCAAAATCCAAAAGCCTTCGCCGGGAAAACTCATACTTACCTGACGCGAGAGGCACTCTGATCACATAGGGAGTCCTCTCAGGATGAGGCCCTCTCATTGCACTTCGACTGGGTTGACTCCTGCGATTGCCCCAAATGTGGGCAACTCGAGCGTATAATTTCTGGTAGTGGGGACCTGCGTTCGCGCTCGTCCCCTTCATTCCCAAAACAAAACACTCAGACCAAATCCAACAAGCTACGCGAAGTTCACGGTCTCGCCGAATCAACATTCGATCGACACCCAGCAGCACCGAGCAAGCAACACATGCATATGTCCAACAGAATCCATCCATCCGTTCTCCATCTCCTTTCACAAGAATCCGAAAACTACTGACGACGACAAAAAAGCTACAATCACAGACACCGATCATCAACAACACCTCGATCTATCGAATATCTTCACATCCCGTCGTTCAACTCGTCGGCAGCGATCGCCGCATAGAAACCCCCACCGCCTGCAACTTCGAGCTGTCACTTCTGCCACCCTGCATCCAACTCTCGCACCCATCCTTTATGCGGCACGTTCACAACACAACATTCCCTCACACATCTTCGCTGACGAATTCATCAATACTGAGTGCAACTCCCACGTCGTCGATCGATTGATTTACATATACGAACTCGGCGCCACTGCGAATTCGTCTCCCACAACACTTCGCATTTCCACGTAGAAAATGTCTACGACCACACCACCAGGAAAACACCGGTTCTCGTCCGATCACCGCAGTCAAGTCTGGTCGGGCGGAGTTAGTACTTGGATGGGTGACCGCCTGGGAATACTCCGTGTTGTAGACCAACCGCCTTTTGGTTTGAACGCGCTCAAATAGCGCCCGCGCTCGCCAAGTGACGGCCAGCGGAACCGCTTGTTTTTGCACACCGTTTTTTTGCGTTTAAACTTTCAAAATAATGGTCGGTATCGCTTCTCGGCCTTTTGGCTAAGATCAAGTGTAGTATCTGTTCTTATCAGCTTAATATCTGGTATGCTAGGCATTGCCTAGCTCATATATTAAACTGATTTTTGGACCTCGGCCATGGGATTGTGAAGCTTGCTTCGCCCTGGCCACGGGTTGTCTCGGTATCGCACTACCTCCGAGTACGGCCCACACATCACAATAAAAAAGAAACATAAAAATAACGAAATGATTCCACTGATTCATATTTCTTATTCCTTCCAACAGGTGCAGCCGATCACCAAGCCAGTACCACCTACTCACTCTCAACACCAAACTCGAACATATGCAAATTCACAACCAACAAATCAACAATCGACAGTTCGGGATATGCAGCAATCCACGACCGACGTCAACGAACACCAAGTAAGTACGTAGCTTTAATTAAAAATAACTATGCCCTACATCGCGATCCTCTACAATTGTAATATGCATCACCAAAACATCCACGTTTTCATGCTCGAATTCACCGTTCGCCCACATGCCCGATAAACCTCTTATCCAATCAAAATCCAAAAGCCTTCGCCGGGAAAACTCATACTTACCTGACGCGAGAGGCACTCTGATCACATAGGGAGTCCTCTCAGGATGAGGCCCTCTCATTGCACTTCGACTGGGTTGACTCCTGCGATTGCCCCAAATGTGGGCAACTCGAGCGTATAATTTCTGGTAGTGGGGACCTGCGTTCGCGCTCGTCCCCTTCATTCCCAAAACAAAACACTCAGACCAAATCCAACAAGCTACGCGAAGTTCACGGTCTCGCCGAATCAACATTCGATCGACACCCAGCAGCACCGAGCAAGCAACACATGCATATGTCCAACAGAATCCATCCCATCCGTTCTCCATCTCCTTTCACAAGAATCCGAAAACTACTGACGACGACAAAAAAGCTACAATCACAGACACCGATCATCAACAACACCTCGATCTATCGAATATCTTCACATCCCGTCGTTCAACTCGTCGGCAGCGATCGCCGCATAGAAACCCCCACCGCCTGCAACTTCGAGCTGTCACTTCTGCCACCCTGCATCCAACTCTCGCACCCATCCTTTATGCGGCACGTTCACAACACAACATTCCCTCACACATCTTCGCTGACGAATTCATCAATACTGAGTGCAACTCCCACGTCGTCGATCGATTGATTTACATATACGAACTCGGCGCCACTGCGAATTCGTCTCCCACAACACTTCGCATTTCCACGTAGAAAATGTCTACGACCACACCACCAGGAAAACACCGGTTCTCGTCCGATCACCGCAGTCAAGTCTGGTCGGGCGGAGTTAGTACTTGGATGGGTGACCGCCTGGGAATACTCCGTGTTGTAGACCAACCGCCTTTTGGTTTGAACGCGCTCAAATAGCGCCCGCGCTCGCCAAGTGACGGCCAGCGGAACCGCTTGTTTTTGCACACCGTTTTTTGCGTTTAAACTTTCAAAATAATGGTCGGTATCGCTTCTCGGCCTTTTGGCTAAGATCAAGTGTAGTATCTGTTCTTATCAGCTTAATATCTGGTATGCTAGGCATTGCCTAGCTCATATATTAAACTGATTTTTGGACCTCGGCCATGGGATTGTGAAGCTTGCTTCGCCCTGGCCACGGGTTGTCTCGGTATCGCACTACCTCCGAGTACGGCCCACACATCACAATAAAAAAGAAACATAAAAATAACGAAATGATTCCACTGATTCATATTTCTTATTCCTTCCAACAGGTGCAGCCGATCACCAAGCCAGTACCACCTACTCACTCTCAACACCAAACTCGAACATATGCAAATTCACAACCAACAAATCAACAATCGACAGTTCGGGATATGCAGCAATCCACGACCGACGTCAACGAACACCAAGTAAGTACGTAGCTTTAATTAAAAATAACTATGCCCTACATCGCGATCCTCTACAATTGTAATATGCATCACCAAAACATCCACGTTTTCATGCTCGAATTCACCGTTCGCCCACATGCCCGATAAACCTCTTATCCAATCAAAATCCAAAAGCCTTCGCCGGGAAAACTCATACTTACCTGACGCGAGAGGCACTCTGATCACATAGGGAGTCCTCTCAGGATGAGGCCCTCTCATTGCACTTCGACTGGGTTGACTCCTGCGATTGCCCCAAATGTGGGCAACTCGAGCGTATAATTTCTGGTAGTGGGGACCTGCGTTCGCGCTCGTCCCCTTCATTCCCAAAACAAAACACTCAGACCAAATCCAACAAGCTACGCGAAGTTCACGGTCTCGCCGAATCAACATTCGATCGACACCCAGCAGCACCGAGCAAGCAACACATGCATATGTCCAACAGAATCCATCCCATCCGTTCTCCATCTCCTTTCACAAGAATCCGAAAACTACTGACGACGACAAAAAAGCTACAATCACAGACACCGATCATCAACAACACCTCGATCTATCGAATATCTTCACATCCCGTCGTTCAACTCGTCGGCAGCGATCGCCGCATAGAAACCCCCACCGCCTGCAACTTCGAGCTGTCACTTCTGCCACCCTGCATCCAACTCTCGCACCCATCCTTTATGCGGCACGTTCACAACACAACATTCCCTCACACATCTTCGCTGACGAATTCATCAATACTGAGTGCAACTCCCACGTCGTCGATCGATTGATTTACATATACGAACTCGGCGCCACTGCGAATTCGTCTCCCACAACACTTCGCATTTCCACGTAGAAAATGTCTACGACCACACCACCAGGAAAACACCGGTTCTCGTCCGATCACCGCAGTCAAGTCTGGTCGGGCGGAGTTAGTACTTGGATGGGTGACCGCCTGGGAATACTCCGTGTTGTAGACCAACCGCCTTTTGGTTTGAACGCGCTCAAATAGCGCCCGCGCTCGCCAAGTGACGGCCAGCGGAACCGCTTGTTTTTGCACACCGTTTTTTGCGTTTAAACTTTCAAAATAATGGTCGGTATCGCTTCTCGGCCTTTTGGCTAAGGCCCGTTTTGGGTAGAAACCGCACGTCTCCTGCGTCTGGAGACGAATGCGAGCCACTGGTTGGGGAGTGATCCGTCTACGGACGTAAAAAGTGGTCCCTCGGACTTTAAACGTGCCGTCTTTTGGACGTTAAACGTTGCCTTCGGGTGATAATTTGGTTTGTGTACCTAGTAGTGTCTTCAGGTACTGGCACGAACGGGCACTTAAACCCCGCGTCTCCTAGACGTTAAACAGGTGTCCTGACGGACATTAAATGTTCACGGATCGCTCGTGTAAAACGATCGTCTCCTAGACGTTAAACAGGCGTCCCCTGGACGTTAAATAGGCGTCTCCTAGACGTTAAACAGGCGTCGTGACTGACGTTAAATTGAGTTCACGGATCGCTCGTGTAAAACGATCGCCTTCTCGGATAAGGGCGTTAAACCGTAGGTCCTCGGCTGCTTCGGCGGAACCGGTTGTCCTTCGGATTGGACGTTAAACTGTAGGTCCCCCTCCAATTCGGGTTTGCCAGGGTCGCAAACCTAGTGAGGGACACGAGTGCACACACTGCGGCCGGTTCGCCCACTGCACGCGGCTTCCTTCGGGTTGCCACGGGTGAACCGAGACACCACAAAACAAGATCAAGTGTAGTATCTGTTCTTATCAGCTTAATATCTGGTATGCTAGGCATTGCCTAGCTCATATATTAAACTGATTTTTGGACCTCGGCCATGGGATTGTGAAGCTTGCTTCGCCCTGGCCACGGGTTGTCTCGGTATCGCACTACCTCCGAGTACGGCCCACACATCACAATAAAAAAGAAACATAAAAATAACGAAATGATTCCACTGATTCATATTTCTTATTCCTTCCAACAGGTGCAGCCGATCACCAAGCCAGTACCACCTACTCACTCTCAACACCAAACTCGAACATATGCAAATTCACAACCAACAAATCAACAATCGACAGTTCGGGATATGCAGCAATCCACGACCGACGTCAACGAACACCAAGTAAGTACGTAGCTTTAATTAAAAATAACTATGCCCTACATCGCGATCCTCTACAATTGTAATATGCATCACCAAAACATCCACGTTTTCATGCTCGAATTCACCGTTCGCCCACATGCCCGATAAACCTCTTATCCAATCAAAATCCAAAAAGCCTTCGCCGGGAAAACTCATACTTACCTGACGCGAGAGGCACTCTGATCACATAGGGAGTCCTCTCAGGATGAGGCCCTCTCATTGCACTTCGACTGGGTTGACTCCTGCGATTGCCCCAAATGTGGGCAACTCGAGCGTATAATTTCTGGTAGTGGGGACCTGCGTTCGCGCTCGTCCCCTTCATTCCCAAAACAAAACACTCAGACCAAATCCAACAAGCTACGCGAAGTTCACGGTCTCGCCGAATCAACATTCGATCGACACCCAGCAGCACCGAGCAAGCAACACATGCATATGTCCAACAGAATCCATCCCATCCGTTCTCCATCTCCTTTCACAAGAATCCGAAAACTACTGACGACGACAAAAAAGCTACAATCACAGACACCGATCATCAACAACACCTCGATCTATCGAATATCTTCACATCCCGTCGTTCAACTCGTCGGCAGCGATCGCCGCATAGAAACCCCCACCGCCTGCAACTTCGAGCTGTCACTTCTGCCACCCTGCATCCAACTCTCGCACCCATCCTTTATGCGGCACGTTCACAACACAACATTCCCTCACACATCTTCGCTGACGAATTCATCAATACTGAGTGCAACTCCCACGTCGTCGATCGATTGATTTACATATACGAACTCGGCGCCACTGCGAATTCGTCTCCCACAACACTTCGCATTTCCACGTAGAAAATGTCTACGACCACACCACCAGGAAAACACCGGTTCTCGTCCGATCACCGCAGTCAAGTCTGGTCGGGCGGAGTTAGTACTTGGATGGGTGACCGCCTGGGAATACTCCGTGTTGTAGACCAACCGCCTTTTGGTTTGAACGCGCTCAAATAGCGCCCGCGCTCGCCAAGTGACGGCCAGCGGAACCGCTTGTTTTTGCACACCGTTTTTTTGCGTTTTAAACTTTCAAAATAATGGTCGGTATCGCTTCTCGGCCTTTTGGCTAAGACCCGTTTCGGGTAGAAAAACCGCACGTCTTTTATTTAAGACGAATGCGAACTAATTGGTTTTGAGGAGCGGTCCGTCTTCTGGACGTAAAACGTGGTCCCTCGGACTTTAAACGTGCCGTCTTATGGACGTTAAACTTGGCGCGGAGTACCCTTCGGGGGAAACGTGAATCTGCAGCTTAGTACCCTAGGGGAAAGGTGAAGATGTACTTGTACCTTCGGGACAAGTACGTTCGTCTTCTCGACGTTAACTTGAACTGTCGTCCTAGCAGACGTAAAACGTTCGCCTTCTCGGATAAGGGCGTTAAACCGTAGGTCCTCGGCCGCTTCGGCGGAACAACCGGTCGTCCTTCGGATTGGACGTTAAACTGTAGGTCCCCCTCCAATTCGGGTTTGCCAGGGTCGCAAACCTAGTGAGGGACACGAGTGCACACACTGCGGCCGGTTCGCCCATTGCACGCGGCTCTCTTCGAGGCCACGGGTGAACCGAGACACCACAAAACAAGATCAAGTGTAGTATCTGTTCTTATCAGCTTAATATCTGGTATGCTAGGCATTGCCTAGCTCATATATTAAACTGATTTTTGGACCTCGGCCATGGGATTGTGAAGCTTGCTTCGCCCTGGCCACGGGTTGTCTCGGTATCGCACTACCTCCGAGTACGGCCCACACATCACAATAAAAAAGAAACATAAAAATAACGAAATGATTCCACTGATTCATATTTCTTATTCCTTCCAACAGGTGCAGCCGATCACCAAGCCAGTACCACCTACTCACTCTCAACACCAAACTCGAACATATGCAAATTCACAACCAACAAATCAACAATCGACAGTTCGGGATATGCAGCAATCCACGACCGACGTCAACGAACACCAAGTAAGTACGTAGCTTTAATTAAAAATAACTATGCCCTACATCGCGATCCTCTACAATTGTAATATGCATCACCAAAACATCCACGTTTTCATGCTCGAATTCACCGTTCGCCCACATGCCCGATAAACCTCTTATCCAATCAAAATCCAAAAGCCTTCGCCGGGAAAACTCATACTTACCTGACGCGAGAGGCACTCTGATCACATAGGGAGTCCTCTCAGGATGAGGCCCTCTCATTGCACTTCGACTGGGTTGACTCCTGCGATTGCCCCAAATGTGGGCAACTCGAGCGTATAATTTCTGGTAGTGGGGACCTGCGTTCGCGCTCGTCCCCTTCATTCCCAAAACAAAACACTCAGACCAAATCCAACAAGCTACGCGAAGTTCACGGTCTCGCCGAATCAACATTCGATCGACACCCAGCAGCACCGAGCAAGCAACACATGCATATGTCCAACAGAATCCATCCCATCCGTTCTCCATCTCCTTTCACAAGAATCCGAAAACTACTGACGACGACAAAAAAGCTACAATCACAGACACCGATCATCAACAACACCTCGATCTATCGAATATCTTCACATCCCGTCGTTCAACTCGTCGGCAGCGATCGCCGCATAGAAACCCCCACCGCCTGCAACTTCGAGCTGTCACTTCTGCCACCCTGCATCCAACTCTCGCACCCATCCTTTATGCGGCACGTTCACAACACAACATTCCCTCACACATCTTCGCTGACGAATTCATCAATACTGAGTGCAACTCCCACGTCGTCGATCGATTGATTTACATATACGAACTCGGCGCCACTGCGAATTCGTCTCCCACAACACTTCGCATTTCCACGTAGAAAATGTCTACGACCACACCACCAGGAAAACACCGGTTCTCGTCCGATCACCGCAGTCAAGTCTGGTCGGGCGGAGTTAGTACTTGGATGGGTGACCGCCTGGGAATACTCCGTGTTGTAGACCAACCGCCTTTTGGTTTGAACGCGCTCAAATAGCGCCCGCGCTCGCCAAGTGACGGCCAGCGGAACCGCTTGTTTTTGCACACCGTTTTTTGCGTTTAAACTTTCAAAATAATGGTCGGTATCGCTTCTCGGCCTTTTGGCTAAGATCAAGTGTAGTATCTGTTCTTATCAGCTTAATATCTGGTATGCTAGGCATTGCCTAGCTCATATATTAAACTGATTTTTGGACCTCGGCCATGGGATTGTGAAGCTTGCTTCGCCCTGGCCACGGGTTGTCTCGGTATCGCACTACCTCCGAGTACGGCCCACACATCACAATAAAAAAGAAACATAAAAATAACGAAATGATTCCACTGATTCATATTTCTTATTCCTTCCAACAGGTGCAGCCGATCACCAAGCCAGTACCACCTACTCACTCTCAACACCAAACTCGAACATATGCAAATTCACAACCAACAAATCAACAATCGACAGTTCGGGATATGCAGCAATCCACGACCGACGTCAACGAACACCAAGTAAGTACGTAGCTTTAATTAAAAATAACTATGCCCTACATCGCGATCCTCTACAATTGTAATATGCATCACCAAAACATCCACGTTTTCATGCTCGAATTCACCGTTCGCCCACATGCCCGATAAACCTCTTATCCAATCAAAATCCAAAAGCCTTCGCCGGGAAAACTCATACTTACCTGACGCGAGAGGCACTCTGATCACATAGGGAGTCCTCTCAGGATGAGGCCCTCTCATTGCACTTCGACTGGGTTGACTCCTGCGATTGCCCCAAATGTGGGCAACTCGAGCGTATAATTTCTGGTAGTGGGGACCTGCGTTCGCGCTCGTCCCCTTCATTCCCAAAACAAAACACTCAGACCAAATCCAACAAGCTACGCGAAGTTCACGGTCTCGCCGAATCAACATTCGATCGACACCCAGCAGCACCGAGCAAGCAACACATGCATATGTCCAACAGAATCCATCCCATCCGTTCTCCATCTCCTTTCACAAGAATCCGAAAACTACTGACGACGACAAAAAAGCTACAATCACAGACACCGATCATCAACAACACCTCGATCTATCGAATATCTTCACATCCCGTCGTTCAACTCGTCGGCAGCGATCGCCGCATAGAAACCCCCACCGCCTGCAACTTCGAGCTGTCACTTCTGCCACCCTGCATCCAACTCTCGCACCCATCCTTTATGCGGCACGTTCACAACACAACATTCCCTCACACATCTTCGCTGACGAATTCATCAATACTGAGTGCAACTCCCACGTCGTCGATCGATTGATTTACATATACGAACTCGGCGCCACTGCGAATTCGTCTCCCACAACACTTCGCATTTCCACGTAGAAAATGTCTACGACCACACCACCAGGAAAACACCGGTTCTCGTCCGATCACCGCAGTCAAGTCTGGTCGGGCGGAGTTAGTACTTGGATGGGTGACCGCCTGGGAATACTCCGTGTTGTAGACCAACCGCCTTTTGGTTTGAACGCGCTCAAATAGCGCCCGCGCTCGCCAAGTGACGGCCAGCGGAACCGCTTGTTTTTGCACACCGTTTTTTTGCGTTTAAACTTTCAAAATAATGGTCGGTATCGCTTCTCGGCCTTTTGGCTAAGGCCCGTTTTGGGTAGAAACCGCACGTCTCCTGCGTCTGGAGACGAATGCGAGCCACTGGTTGGGGAGTGATCCGTCTACGGACGTAAAAAGTGGTCCCTCGGACTTTAAACGTGCCGTCTTTTGGACGTTAAACGTTGCCTTCGGGTGATAATTTGGTTTGTGTACCTAGTAGTGTCTTCAGGTACTGGCACGAACGGGCACTTAAACCCCGCGTCTCCTAGACGTTAAACAGGTGTCCTGACGGACATTAAATGTTCACGGATCGCTCGTGTAAAACGATCGTCTCCTAGACGTTAAACAGGCGTCCCCTGGACGTTAAATAGGCGTCTCCTAGACGTTAAACAGGCGTCGTGACTGACGTTAAATTGAGTTCACGGATCGCTCGTGTAAAACGATCGCCTTCTCGGATAAGGGCGTTAAACCGTAGGTCCTCGGCTGCTTCGGCGGAACCGGTTGTCCTTCGGATTGGACGTTAAACTGTAGGTCCCCCTCCAATTCGGGTTTGCCAGGGTCGCAAACCTAGTGAGGGACACGAGTGCACACACTGCGGCCGGTTCGCCCACTGCACGCGGCTTCCTTCGGGTTGCCACGGGTGAACCGAGACACCACAAAACAAGATCAAGTGTAGTATCTGTTCTTATCAGCTTAATATCTGGTATGCTAGGCATTGCCTAGCTCATATATTAAACTGATTTTTGGACCTCGGCCATGGGATTGTGAAGCTTGCTTCGCCCTGGCCACGGGTTGTCTCGGTATCGCACTACCTCCGAGTACGGCCCACACATCACAATAAAAAAGAAACATAAAAATAACGAAATGATTCCACTGATTCATATTTCTTATTCCTTCCAACAGGTGCAGCCGATCACCAAGCCAGTACCACCTACTCACTCTCAACACCAAACTCGAACATATGCAAATTCACAACCAACAAATCAACAATCGACAGTTCGGGATATGCAGCAATCCACGACCGACGTCAACGAACACCAAGTAAGTACGTAGCTTTAATTAAAAATAACTATGCCCTACATCGCGATCCTCTACAATTGTAATATGCATCACCAAAACATCCACGTTTTCATGCTCGAATTCACCGTTCGCCCACATGCCCGATAAACCTCTTATCCAATCAAAATCCAAAAGCCTTCGCCGGGAAAACTCATACTTACCTGACGCGAGAGGCACTCTGATCACATAGGGAGTCCTCTCAGGATGAGGCCCTCTCATTGCACTTCGACTGGGTTGACTCCTGCGATTGCCCCAAATGTGGGCAACTCGAGCGTATAATTTCTGGTAGTGGGGACCTGCGTTCGCGCTCGTCCCCTTCATTCCCAAAACAAAACACTCAGACCAAATCCAACAAGCTACGCGAAGTTCACGGTCTCGCCGAATCAACATTCGATCGACACCCAGCAGCACCGAGCAAGCAACACATGCATATGTCCAACAGAATCCATCCCATCCGTTCTCCATCTCCTTTCACAAGAATCCGAAAACTACTGACGACGACAAAAAAGCTACAATCACAGACACCGATCATCAACAACACCTCGATCTATCGAATATCTTCACATCCCGTCGTTCAACTCGTCGGCAGCGATCGCCGCATAGAAACCCCCACCGCCTGCAACTTCGAGCTGTCACTTCTGCCACCCTGCATCCAACTCTCGCACCCATCCTTTATGCGGCACGTTCACAACACAACATTCCCTCACACATCTTCGCTGACGAATTCATCAATACTGAGTGCAACTCCCACGTCGTCGATCGATTGATTTACATATACGAACTCGGCGCCACTGCGAATTCGTCTCCCACAACACTTCGCATTTCCACGTAGAAAATGTCTACGACCACACCACCAGGAAAACACCGGTTCTCGTCCGATCACCGCAGTCAAGTCTGGTCGGGCGGAGTTAGTACTTGGATGGGTGACCGCCTGGGAATACTCCGTGTTGTAGACCAACCGCCTTTTGGTTTGAACGCGCTCAAATAGCGCCCGCGCTCGCCAAGTGACGGCCAGCGGAACCGCTTGTTTTTGCACACCGTTTTTTGCGTTTAAACTTTCAAAATAATGGTCGGTATCGCTTCTCGGCCTTTTGGCTAGAGATATAATCAAGTTCTAGACTGTGACTGTGGTGGATCCATGCTTCAGGTGCTACCTGTTAACACTGCTACACAGTAACTACGAGATTACAACGACTTTTATATTGGATTTACTGGATATTTGGACTTTTGCTTGGACTTGGACAACGATTTTTGGACGATGAATCGAGAATATGCTCGCGTGACAATTTATGGTAAATTGTCTACTTATGCTGTGGTGGACCGGCCGTCTTATACCTTCCGGACGATCAAGGAAGACTTCAAGACCCAGTTCGCCGACCTGACTAGGATGTTTTCCTGTGTCCAGCTGTTACCTGGTCATCGTATCAGGCTTACTTGCTTCGACGAAGAAGCTGCCACTTATGTGATGTCCAATGGTCTATCGTTCCGTGGTTTTCCCGTTGTTCTGACGCGGGCCAGGTTTGTTCGTACCGTTAGAGTACACCGTTTGCCCTTTGAGATTGACCTTGTTCATGTTCGCCAAGCTCTCTCGCCTTACGGCATTATTGAATCGATTGAGCGCGAGCGAGATGAGATTTTCACGGGTATACTTATTGTAAGAATGGAAATCGATCGTGATATTCCTTCACGCATTAATGTGC
Source organism: Chrysogorgia sp. JL179-B06 (assembly GCA_035772405.1). Taxonomy (NCBI): domain Eukaryota; kingdom Metazoa; phylum Cnidaria; class Anthozoa; order Scleralcyonacea; family Chrysogorgiidae; genus Chrysogorgia; species Chrysogorgia sp. JL179-B06. Next base: position 1,017,386 of record JAYKKM010000181.1, on the reverse strand, counting down.
GTGGTCAATCTTCTGTTGTGGTATACAAAGGTCAAGTTCGCACTTGTTTCACGTGCGGTAAACAAGGTCATGAAAACCGTTCGTGCCCCGAGCGCCCGTCCCGAGTTCCCTCTAATCATGTTAACCCACCGCGTAACCCACCCCCTATACCTCCCCAAAGTACTCCACCAGCCCCCCCTGCCAGTGGTAATTCTCCCACCGAGGCTGTTTCACAGTCTAAAGATGACTCGCCTCCTGCTAGTGGCGCTGCCACAAATGTTGCAAAGAACCCACATGCTTGTTCTACCGCAGCAACTGATAAAAGCCATGGCGCTGTAACTCCAGAGTCAATTCCCCTTCCACCGGAAACCACTTCAAAACCATCCACCGGACGTTTGGAGCTTGACTTGCTGGTCTCTGACTCTGAAAACGAGTCTCTTACCCCTGCCACAAATCCCTCAACCAAGTCTTCGGAGATTTTACCCCCGGACACAGATAGTTCCCTGTCAAAATCGTTGGGCACCACTTCGGGCGAATCTTCTGTTCCGGAAACTGCATGGACCGTAGTTACCCGTCGAAAGTACATACCCAAAAAGCCTTCCACCCCTAAAACACCTACTACCGAAGATACGCCCCCTCCTGACCATACGTCTAGGAAACGCACCGCTCCGTCGCTTAGCTCGTCGTTTCCTTCGTCGCGTCGCCGTCATTCTGCAAGTGAGGGTGATACCCAACCGGAATCCGAAGTCATGCACTTGCGTGACCGATCTCCCATTAAATCGGATGTGCGAATCACCGCGTCTGGAAATTTATCTTATTCGGAAGTGGCGGCTGGTCCAAAAATTCCGAACCCGCCATTCTTTCCTTCAAGTTCGGAGGAGATTGATTTTGATAACCAATTTACTAACGATGAGCTTTTTTTCCCTGCCGAGGCAGGTGATATGAACTACAACTAACCGATTTAACTTTCAAGGAGACACAAGTATTAACTTTAAATGTGCAGGGCCTTCGTTCCCTTCACAACCGTGATGTTTTTATTTCTTGGCTAAATTGTTTTAAACCTGACATTGTATGTATTCAGGAAACGCATTCAGTTTCCTGTGATGAATTTAATTCCTGGTTTGCTAGCACGCCCTATAAGTGTGTTTCATCGCCCGGTACAGTTCGTAGCTGTGGTGTTGGAATTTTGATTTCTCCGCAATTTGAAGTTTTACATACCTGGCGCGACCAGTCCGGTCGTTATGTTGTAACAGAGCTATCTCGCCAGAATTTTGCCTTCCGTGTTCATTGTATCTATGGTCCGAATAGCAACGCAGAGCGTGAAAACTTTTTCGGTTCGATATGTCCGACGGTTGATCCAATTTTACCTAATTTTTTTATGGGGGACTTCAACACTGTAACCAACCCTGTCCTGGATCGTTTTGGTTGTAACCTCGACTCTCCATGGGCTCCTATGCGTTCCCCTGCTTTTGAAAATTTGATGTCTGCTACGGACTCTGTTGACATTTGGCGTACTCGTCATCCAGCTGTGAAAGAGTTTACCTGGTTCCGACCCAATGGTCAGCAAGGCTCTCGCTTAGACATGATTTGGCTCCCCGAGCGTTTTGTGGGCTTGGTGTCCAAATGTGAAATTCTTCCGTTTCTTCGCTCGGACCACAGATATGTTTTTCTGTCCATCGCCTTGCCTTACAACACTCCCTACCAACGTAGTTATTGGAAATGTAATACATCGCACCTGTCAAATCCGACCTTGCGGCAACAAATTGAAACATTCTGGCGTGGCTGGCAAGCCAAGAAATCTACTTTCGCTAACTTAAGTGTCTGGTGGGATGGTGGTAAACTTTTCCTCAGACAACTCATTCAGAAATTTTCTCGTGATGTGGCCTCAAAACGTCATCAGGAAGCCCGCTCTCTTAACTCCCGCCTTATTGACTTGACTCGTCGCCAAACTGCTGGTGATTCATCCGTCCTTCCTGCTATTTTAACTACGCAAAAATCGTTAGATGATCTCCTTTCCGTGCAAGCAGAAGGTGCTCGCATTCGTGCTCGTCTTCAGTGGGCTGAAGCGGGTGAAAAACCGTCCCGTTTTTTTCTTTCAATGGAACGTAAGCGTGCACAACAGAAGCTAATCTCTGGCGTGTACCGTCCCGATGGCTCTATTGCAACTGATACTGGTGATATTATATTAAACTTTTCCAACTTTTATCAACACCTTTTTTCCAGCCAGCAACTCGACGAAAATCAGACTAATTTTTTTGTTTCCTCGCTTGAGCACAAACTTTCGGATGTGCAAGCGCTAACGTGCGAAGGATTATTACGTGAAGACGAATGTCTTGCTTCCTTGCGTGGTATGGCGAATGGCAAGACTCCTGGTATTGATGGCCTGCCTTGTGAATTTTACTTCTCTTTTTGGAACTTGCTTGGTTCCGACTTCGTTGATGTCGCGAACTTTTGTTTTGATCATGGATCGTTATCTCCTACGCAGCGTCAAGGTGTCATTTCCCTGCTGTACAAGAAAGGTGACCAGCTCGCTGCAGCTAACTGGCGCCCTATATCCTTGTTATGTGTCGACTATAAGATTATTGCCAAAGCCCTTGCCAATCGTCTACTTCTGGTCATTAACCATGTCATTTCTCCTGATCAAACTTGCGGAATTCCTGGTCGCTTTATTGGTGAGAACATTGCTCTTGTTCGTGATGTCATCGACTATTCCTCCAGCCAAAATTTACCTGTTGCTGTCATCTCCTTTGATCAAGCAAAAGCTTTTGACCGGGTCGAGTGGCCCTTTTTACAACGTGTTCTGGTTGCTATGGGCTTTGGCCCTTCATTTTGCAGTTGGGTCAAACTACTCTACACGAACGTCCGCAGCGCTGTTCAAGTCAATGGCTTCCTTTCTGGTTTTTTCCCAGTTCATCGTGGAGTTCGCCAAGGCTGTCCTCTTTCTCCGCTCTTATATGTCCTTGTTGCTGAAACACTTGGGTGTGTAATCCGGGCTGATCCAATCATCAAGGGCCTTTCCCTTCCAGCTGGTACCGCTCAAGCGAGGATTTCCCAATACGCTGATGATACAACGGTCTTTGTTTCCTCGGATTTCTCCATTCTTCGGGTTTTCGAATTATTCTCTGCCTATGAACTGGCCAGCGGTGCGAAGCTCAACCTGGATAAATGTCATGGTTTGTGGCTTGGTCGTTGGAAAAATCGTGTGGACCCTGTGGTTCCGATCGTCTGGTCCAATTCTGCAATCACCATCCTTGGTTGTTCCCTTGGTCCGGCTGTTTCTGCTGTCGCCCGTTGGGATCCTCTCATTCGTAAGATTGAGTGCACTTTATCTGCTTGGTCTAAACATACGTTATCTTTTTCTGGTAAATCTGTGGTCATCAATACGCTTGTTACTTCCCGGATTTGGTTCTTAGCTTCTGTTTTCTTTATCCCGGATACAATATTGGCGTACTTAAACCGTATTATCTTTAACTTCTTTTGGTCCAATAAAATGCACCTGGTCAACCAAGCCACTTTGCAGCTACCCTGGAACAAGGGCGGATTTGGTGTTACGAACATTTTATTCAAGGTCCAGGCACTTCACTCCATTTGGATTCGTCGTTACTTCGAGCCCAATGTTGGCAAGTGGAGTTTTTTCTTCCGATTTTATCTACGTCGAGCCTTTCTAGCTGAACCAATCGTGAGAGTATTTGGTTTTGACTCTTTTTCTTCGACAACTCTACGTCGTCTTCCACCATTTTATGCGAGTGTGCTCGTGTCTTGGCTCAAGATTGGTGGTTTTCGTGACCCCAATGGCATCTTATTGGTCCAACTTCGTGCCAACGCTGCTCCATCTCCGCTAAACCAACTGACCGCCCGTGCGGCTTACCAATCCATCCTGGCTGCTTCCTTCGTTCCACCGCGCTGTGAGCTGAAGTATCGCCAGTTTTCCATTCCTTGCTGGTCAGCTGTTTGGCATTCCATTCGCTTGTGCAAATATATTCGTCCAACTCTCGATTCGGCATGGAAAATCGCCCATGGGGTTCTTCCTACTGCTGATCGTCTCGTCCGTTTTCGCATGAACGTTTCCCCATCCTGTTTTTGTTCCGCACAAGAGACTTTGGAGCATTTGTTCTTCTCGTGTCCGGTCGCCTCTCAAGTCCTCTTTTGGTTTTCATCATTATTACATTTGTTTCGCAGAGATGCTCCTATCGTGCTGTTACAACATGTTCTTTTTGGTTTTCCACGTTCCCTGGCAGTCCCCGATGGATTTCAGGTCCTTCTTCATGTGATCAAGCACCAATTGTGGCTCCATCGTAATCGTGTTCGGTTTGATTCGTCCCCAGTTGACTCTATTTTGGTAATTAACCGTGTCAAATCAACATTTAAATTCCACCTGCGTGTCCAACATCGCCACACGACCATCTCAACATTTACTGCCTCCTGGCTTGCCATGGGAACATTTGGCTCCATATCTTCCTCTGGAGTTCTCGTTTTCGAGAGCTGCCTCGATACTTAATGTTAAAATAAATAGTTAATGTTCGCTGGTTTCTTCTCCAGCACTTTTTCTGTTGTCATTCTGGTTTTCCCCTCTTCCATTTTATTGTTTTTTGTTGCTAGACTCTTTTCCTAGCTCTTTCTCTGCTCTCTGTTTTTTCCTCCTTCGATCTTACGCACGTCCATTTGCGTCACCTCCACGTCTTCGATCCATCTTTACACTAGCCATGAGTTGGTGTTGCTCATTGATGCATCACTTTCGAATGGCTGTAACATCAGAGTTGTTCAGGCGTATACGGAGAAGGGGTCGCGCCCCTTATTGATTTGAGTACCCATGTTGGCACCTCCGTGGAGTAATTCTCGTTGCACACAGATCAGAGGCTTATTGCACCGTTAAGCTCTCTTAATTCTGTCGGGAATGTAATTTCAAAACAAGATCAAGTGTAGTATCTGTTCTTATCAGCTTAATATCTGGTATGCTAGGCATTGCCTAGCTCATATATTAAACTGATTTTTGGACCTCGGCCATGGGATTGTGAAGCTTGCTTCGCCCTGGCCACGGGTTGTCTCGGTATCGCACTACCTCCGAGTACGGCCCACACATCACAATAAAAAAGAAACATAAAAATAACGAAATGATTCCACTGATTCATATTTCTTATTCCTTCCAACAGGTGCAGCCGATCACCAAGCCAGTACCACCTACTCACTCTCAACACCAAACTCGAACATATGCAAATTCACAACCAACAAATCAACAATCGACAGTTCGGGATATGCAGCAATCCACGACCGACGTCAACGAACACCAAGTAAGTACGTAGCTTTAATTAAAAATAACTATGCCCTACATCGCGATCCTCTACAATTGTAATATGCATCACCAAAACATCCACGTTTTCATGCTCGAATTCACCGTTCGCCCACATGCCCGATAAACCTCTTATCCAATCAAAATCCAAAAGCCTTCGCCGGGAAAACTCATACTTACCTGACGCGAGAGGCACTCTGATCACATAGGGAGTCCTCTCAGGATGAGGCCCTCTCATTGCACTTCGACTGGGTTGACTCCTGCGATTGCCCCAAATGTGGGCAACTCGAGCGTATAATTTCTGGTAGTGGGGACCTGCGTTCGCGCTCGTCCCCTTCATTCCCAAAACAAAACACTCAGACCAAATCCAACAAGCTACGCGAAGTTCACGGTCTCGCCGAATCAACATTCGATCGACACCCAGCAGCACCGAGCAAGCAACACATGCATATGTCCAACAGAATCCATCCCATCCGTTCTCCATCTCCTTTCACAAGAATCCGAAAACTACTGACGACGACAAAAAAGCTACAATCACAGACACCGATCATCAACAACACCTCGATCTATCGAATATCTTCACATCCCGTCGTTCAACTCGTCGGCAGCGATCGCCGCATAGAAACCCCCACCGCCTGCAACTTCGAGCTGTCACTTCTGCCACCCTGCATCCAACTCTCGCACCCATCCTTTATGCGGCACGTTCACAACACAACATTCCCTCACACATCTTCGCTGACGAATTCATCAATACTGAGTGCAACTCCCACGTCGTCGATCGATTGATTTACATATACGAACTCGGCGCCACTGCGAATTCGTCTCCCACAACACTTCGCATTTCCACGTAGAAAATGTCTACGACCACACCACCAGGAAAACACCGGTTCTCGTCCGATCACCGCAGTCAAGTCTGGTCGGGCGGAGTTAGTACTTGGATGGGTGACCGCCTGGGAATACTCCGTGTTGTAGACCAACCGCCTTTTGGTTTGAACGCGCTCAAATAGCGCCCGCGCTCGCCAAGTGACGGCCAGCGGAACCGCTTGTTTTTGCACACCGTTTTTTGCGTTTAAACTTTCAAAATAATGGTCGGTATCGCTTCTCGGCCTTTTGGCTAAGGCCCGTTTTGGGTAGGAACCGCACGTCTCCTGCGTCTGGAGACGAATGCGAACTAATTGGTTGAGGAGTGATCCGTCTACGGACGTAAAAAGTGGTCCCTCGGACTTTAAACGTGCCGTCTTTTGGACGTTAAACGTTGCCTTCGGGTGATAATTTGGTTTGTGTACCTAGTAGTGTCTTCAGGTACTGGCACGAACGGGCACTTAAACCCCGCGTCTCCTAGACGTTAAACAGGTGTCCTGACGGACATTAAATGTTCACGGATCGCTCGTGTAAAACGATCGTCTCCTAGACGTTAAACAGGCGTCCCCTGGACGTTAAATAGGCGTCTCCTAGACGTTAAACAGGCGTCGTGACTGACGTTAAATTGAGTTCACGGATCGCTCGTGTAAAACGATCGCCTTCTCGGATACGGGCGTAAAACCGTAGGTCCTCGGCTGCTTCGGCGGAACCGGTCGTCCTTCGGATTGGACGTTAAACTGTAGGTCCCCCTCCAATTCGGGTTTGCCAGGGTCGCAAACCTAGTGAGGGACACGAGTGCACACACTGCGGCCGGTTCGCCCACTGCACGCGGCTTCCTTCGGGTTGCCACGGGTGAACCGAGACACCACAAAACAAGATCAAGTGTAGTATCTGTTCTTATCAGCTTAATATTTTTGTTAAGTTTTACACTTGATCTATCACCAATTTTCTAGGTTCGAGAATCGTTCACGTGTGTTGGTTGTGGTGGATCCATGCTCTAGGTTGCTAACCTAGTAACACTGCTTGAACACGCACTCTGCTGTCTGCCAAGACAAGCACATCTCGGTTTCTTGAGGAACCCTTGTTGAGTTGCTGTTTGTCGAAGCTGCGAAAGCCGGGGTCTCGTATTATACGAGTAACTGTCCCCGTGTCTAGCACCAGCGTTCGCTAGCCCGTTCGCGCGTTTATGTTGGCTTGACGGACATATCTCCGGTTCACTCAGAACCCTTGCGTGATTTACGTCCTAAGTAAGCCAGTCTTTTCCTTCAGTTAGGCCTTATCTTCATTTTAGCAGCTTATACAATTATACCGTGTAAGCTGTTCCTATTTTATTTTGATATTATATTATTATTTCCGACTGGCGAAGACTTTAGCTGCTTGACAGGCGAAGTACCGAACCAGTCGAACGCTTACTTTCAGTTTAAGTTTCCCATTATTTATAGTCTCTAGCCCGTGTTTGGCTAGTAGACTCTTTGTTTAATTGCTGTTTACATTTATATATATTTATAATCATTACTTTATAGTCTTCAGCCCGTGTTTGGCTGTTTGACTTTGATTGTTTACTATTGATAATATTATAATTCCCGTGCCGTACATACCCATACGCACGTTTATATTTTGGCTTTGTGACATATTCTCCTGTTCATATGTCATAAGAAAGCCCATCTGTTTTCTTAAATAAGCCTTATCTTCCTTTTCGCGGCGAGCACGATTATACTGTGGTCGTCGTTCTCATTATTATTTACATTTTACAACTGTTAATTTTCGCTTCGGGGAAGAGTCTGACCGGAAAAATCCGGCCGGCTACCAATCCAAGTGACGCTTTACTAGCCTAGTCTTTTATATTTTATGTTTGATATCGTCGAACACAAGTTGTCTCGACGGTATATTAAAGTAATTTACCCTCGCAATAGCATCCCGTTCTTCGTCTTGATGCTATTTCTCCTTTGCTAAAGACCGTAATTGTGAATACGGCGGCGAACCGAGCGCATCCCACCTCGTCCCACAATAGTTTTCACGGGCGCCCGCCATGAAAACCAAACCTTCGGCTCCGTCATCCGAGCCTGCTGGAAAGCTCCTCACAATGGACTGCGTTGTCCCTTTTCCCACCAGTGGCCTGCCATGCCCCGAGTGCGGCAAACAACAACGAACAACATCGGCGTTCAAGGAACATACTCGGAACGTCCATAAAACGTCGAACGTCGCTACTCCGACGACGTGCTCGGCATGCGGTCTACCATTCATAACCTTTCAGTCGGGATCCTCGCATTACGCGAGATGTAATGTGCGATGGGCGAAAGAAAGAGGCTCCAACTCCCCACATATTGGGTCGTCGCAGTCATCCACCGCAACCGCCACCTCGCAGACCACTTCCACACCAGAAGCCGCGGCCCAAACCACCTACGTGCTCCCAAGCCAGTGTCCGGTGGAAGCCCTCCTTACCGACGAGCCTGAAACCACCCAGACACCACCGCCAACCAGACCATCTCGCAACCGTCGACGCCGAACAAACCGGCCAGCCTCTCCATCTCCCGTGGCCTCACCAATTCCGACCACGTCATTCCGCCTGTTCCTAGAGGACAGTGTCGCCACCCCTGTGAATCCTTCTCCCGAAGTTACCGAGCCGCCAACCGCATCCAGCTGTCCCACTGTATCTCCATCCTCCCAACTTATCCTGTCCCCAACAGTGACACCCACATTCATCACCCAAGATAGTGCCTCCGACGACGCACTCACAAACTTCATGACCGAGTGCGAATCATCCCCGATACGACCGCTCATTCCACGACCCTCTCCAGTCTCCTCGCCAAATGAGACTTCATCGGCTGAAGACACCACCTCCTCCGCAGCTCCACGCCTCCCCGAAGTTGCTCCAAGGTCTATGCAACGCCTACGTAGACGACCAGGTGCCGCCGACTTTTTCGACGATAGTCCACCACCTCCACCAATACAGCATGAGTCCACGGTCGGAGACGACCTCCTGAACCGCATTCGCGACAACCTTCTCCCAATGGTCGACCCTGATACCTCACCCATCCACCCATCACAGACCTCAGCAATCTACACGCCACTATCCGAACCAGCCACAGTGGCTCAACCTGACATTGTCACACCTGTTCGTCCAAACACCCGACCTGGCCGCCCGCTCGACGTGCCGCAACACGCCCCAGAGGGGAATATCACCAATTCTCCCACAGGTGACGACGATACCGAACAGACCACAAATCCCCACTCTCAATCATCGGTCGAAGCCAGGGAAAAAAGAGCAGCGTTCAGAACGAAATGGTCGTCAACCTTCTCGCAGGACCTAGCATGGGACGACTTCTGCGATCTCTGCGCCGAATTTGCCACCGAGTGCCGCGCACTGGCCCTCGAACTCTCCGCAATGACCTACACCAGACGGCCACATCCCCGCCCAGCCAATCGACCAACGGGCAGCCGTCCCGCCTTCCGCCGAAGACCACAGCTGTTCGATCGGTCTGAAGCCCAACGCCTGCAGACCCTCTACCGCCACTCAAAAAAGAAAGCAGCCCGCCAAATCCTCTCACCCGACAACCCTGCCTACACCGGATCCACCGAAGCCGTCGAGGCCTACTTCCGGCAGTCATTTGCCCACAAAGCATGCGACATTGGTGCTCTCCAAGCAGCCCTCAATGAGTTCGTCGCTCCAGCCCCATCAGAAGATATCCTAACCACTGCGCCTGACCATCTCGAAATCCAGAGGAAACTTCGTTCGGCAGCCAACACCTCTCCCGGACCCGACCGAGTCGAATACCGACACCTGAAGTCCGTGGACTCCTCATGTAAAATCCTAGCGCTAATCTTCTCCCACTGCTTCACCAAACTTGATGTCCCTCCAGCATGGAAAGCGGCATCCACAGTCTTGATCCATAAAAAAGACTCGACGGAAGATGCGGCAAACTTTCGCCCTATAGCACTTATCTCGTGCCTATACAAGCTGCTGACCGGGGTCATCGCAAAGAGGATCTCCACCTGGGCCCTCGCCCACGACCTCCTCTCCAACGAACAGAAATGCGCTCGCCCATCCGAAGGATGTTACGAGCACACCTTCCTCCTGCAGTCGCTCGTAGGAGACGCCCGCCGTAACCAGAAAAACGTTTATATGGCCTGGTTAGACTTACGCAACGCTTTCGGAAGCCTACCACACTCCGCCATCGAAGCAACACTCCTCCACATGGGCGTTCCACCACCTCTTGTCCAGTTCATCATGAACTTTTACACCGGTGCTTCCACCCAGATCCGTACATCCAACGGACTCACCAACGCAATCCCTGTAAACGCAGGAGTAAAACAAGGATGCCCGCTCAGCCCTATTTTGTTTAATCTGACCATTGAACTTGTGCTACGATCTATCAAAGCCAAAGCCTCGTCCATTGGTCCAGCGCAACACCATGCATCACCACTCTCCGTTCTGGCCTACGCCGACGACCTGGTTCTCATCACCAGACAGAAAGCAAAGCTGCAAACGCTCCTAGATGCTGCATCGTCATCCGCCAACCTGCTTGGTCTTAACTTCAGACCTGACAAATGCGCCACCATGAGCCTAACATGCTCCAAACGTAATCCGCTTCCATTCGAGCTCAATGATTACAATGTCCAGCAACAACCCATCCCTCCCTTAGACAGCGAAGACCACTACAAGTATCTAGGCGTACCGATCGGCATCATTCACAACCCCAACAACTTAGACGACTTGGTACAAAACCTCTCGCGAGACCTCAAGCGAATCGACCAGTCTCCACTCGCCCCGTGGCAAAAACTTGATATGATTCGGAGCTTCATCCAACCTTCGCTGACTTTCGCTCTCCGTGCTGGCTACCCGCAGAAGCAGCACCTAACCGAATACCGTTCGCTCCTTGTCCGCATCGTCAAAGGCATCTGCTCACTGCCAAATCAAGCCACATCAAACTACATCTTTGCCCACAAGCGCGCTGGTGGTCTTGGTCTCCTCGACCCGATCACAGAAGTCGACATCCAGACCATCATCCACGCCATCAAGACCCTCTCATCATCTGACCCCACTGTAGCTAACATTGCGAAAGCTGAACTTCTACAAACCGTCAGACACGCTTCTCGCTCAAACCCGACCCCAGCGCTCGTGTCCAACTACCTCTCCGCACTCCCAGATGACCGCCTGAACAACATGCGCTACCGTGTACAGTCCCTGTGGACGAGAGCACGCAAGGCCTGCCGCAATCTCCGCACCACCTTCAACTTCGCCGTCGATGGTACCCCGACCATCTCCACCTCAGAGTCCGGACCCGCAAAAGCGAAAGAGGCCAGCCGCTTTCTACATTTTGAAATACAAGACCGTGCTGCCTCCCAGCTCGCTGCGCTCCCAGACCAAGGGAAAGTCGCCCGAACCCTCATGATGGACACCTTCGCAAATGGCTCGACATGGATCTACAACGGACTAAATATCAGATTCAAAGACTGGAGATTCATCCACCGTGCCCGCCTCAACTGCCTGCCCCTGAACAGCGTCAAAAGCCGATGGTCCAACACCGACCCAACCTGCCGCCAATGCCAATCGATCGAAACCCTGCCACACGTCATCTGCCACTGCCGAAAAAATTTCGTAGCCAACCGCAATCGCCACAACCGAATCGTCGAACGCCTCACCACATCAGTCCGCTTCGGAGAAATTACAACCGATCGACGTGTTCCCGACGCAAACTCCCGCCTCCGTCCCGACATCATTGTTGAGGAAGCCAACAAAGTCTACATTATTGACGTTTGCTGCCCCTTTGACAACGAACCAGAAGCCCTACGCGATGCCGAGCAAAGAAAATTAACGAAATACGAAGGTCTAAAACAACATTTTCTTGCTGAAGGCAAACAATGCGAAGTCTTTGGTTTCGTCGTCGGAGCCCTTGGTACTTGGTACCCACCCAACGAAGCCGTCCTCCGCCGACTTGGCATGACGAGGACCTACCGCTCCCTATTCCGGAAGCTGTGCTGTACAGATGCCATCCAGGGGTCAACAACCATCTACCGAAATCACCTCGGCATCCCAGACGAACAGATCAACACCGTTCCAGAGGAAGAGATCAACGCCATTCCAGACGAAGAGATCAACGCCATTCCAGACGAAGAGATCAACGCCATTCCAGACGAAGTGATCAACGCCATTCCAGACGAAGAGATCAACGCCATTCCAGAGGAAGAGATGAACGCCATTCCAGACGAAGAGATCAACGCCATCCCAGACGAAGAGATCAACGCCATTCCAGCTAATTAATATACTATATATATATCAATTTGTAAATATTTAAAATTCATTCCTCTTTTTCTTCTATCTTATTCCTTCAAATAAACACGCATAAACCCAAATAAGGGTGCCTTATAGTCTACATAGTATAGGAAACACCATAAATGGCACTTTTTGTCATCAGTTAGGAACTTAATTAGGTCCCATCACCTTTGTAAACTTGATATAATAAATAGGTCTGTTCTTATCAGCTTAATATCTGGTATGCTAGGCATTGCCTAGCTCATATATTAAACTGATTTTTGGACCTCGGCCATGGGATTGTGAAGCTTGCTTCGCCCTGGCCACGGGTTGTCTCGGTATCGCACTACCTCCGAGTACGGCCCACACATCACAATAAAAAAGAAACATAAAAATAACGAAATGATTCCACTGATTCATATTTCTTATTCCTTCCAACAGGTGCAGCCGATCACCAAGCCAGTACCACCTACTCACTCTCAACACCAAACTCGAACATATGCAAATTCACAACCAACAAATCAACAATCGACAGTTCGGGATATGCAGCAATCCACGACCGACGTCAACGAACACCAAGTAAGTACGTAGCTTTAATTAAAAATAACTATGCCCTACATCGCGATCCTCTACAATTGTAATATGCATCACCAAAACATCCACGTTTTCATGCTCGAATTCACCGTTCGCCCACATGCCCGATAAACCTCTTATCCAATCAAAATCCAAAAGCCTTCGCCGGGAAAACTCATACTTACCTGACGCGAGAGGCACTCTGATCACATAGGGAGTCCTCTCAGGATGAGGCCCTCTCATTGCACTTCGACTGGGTTGACTCCTGCGATTGCCCCAAATGTGGGCAACTCGAGCGTATAATTTCTGGTAGTGGGGACCTGCGTTCGCGCTCGTCCCCTTCATTCCCAAAACAAAACACTCAGACCAAATCCAACAAGCTACGCGAAGTTCACGGTCTCGCCGAATCAACATTCGATCGACACCCAGCAGCACCGAGCAAGCAACACATGCATATGTCCAACAGAATCCATCCCATCCGTTCTCCATCTCCTTTCACAAGAATCCGAAAACTACTGACGACGACAAAAAAGCTACAATCACAGACACCGATCATCAACAACACCTCGATCTATCGAATATCTTCACATCCCGTCGTTCAACTCGTCGGCAGCGATCGCCGCATAGAAACCCCCACCGCCTGCAACTTCGAGCTGTCACTTCTGCCACCCTGCATCCAACTCTCGCACCCATCCTTTATGCGGCACGTTCACAACACAACATTCCCTCACACATCTTCGCTGACGAATTCATCAATACTGAGTGCAACTCCCACGTCGTCGATCGATTGATTTACATATACGAACTCGGCGCCACTGCGAATTCGTCTCCCACAACACTTCGCATTTCCACGTAGAAAATGTCTACGACCACACCACCAGGAAAACACCGGTTCTCGTCCGATCACCGCAGTCAAGTCTGGTCGGGCGGAGTTAGTACTTGGATGGGTGACCGCCTGGGAATACTCCGTGTTGTAGACCAACCGCCTTTTGGTTTGAACGCGCTCAAATAGCGCCCGCGCTCGCCAAGTGACGGCCAGCGGAACCGCTTGTTTTTGCACACCGTTTTTTGCGTTTAAACTTTCAAAATAATGGTCGGTATCGCTTCTCGGCCTTTTGGCTAAGATCAAGTGTAGTATCTGTTCTTATGGGGGAACAGATCTACCGGCCGGGAGGCGATCGAAGACCCAAGCAGAGGTGGAGGACTTCAGCCGGTGGTGTAGGTGAAGACGGGTAAGTGTGGTCCGGTGGGAAGACTCTGGCCGCAGAGCAAGGACCTGGGGATCTCGAGTTTGGTCTTGGCTCGGGTGAACTAGGAACCCTCCTCTCGGCTGAGTACCGAAAGCCGGACCCGGGTATTTGCCGGACCCGACCGTGGCCACGGATGAGGCACGGGCGGTGTGCGGGCGGCCGGAACTCCCTTTTTGTGTTGGGGGGAGTGAAGGTCGCACGCTCGCTAACCGTGTCTCTTCTGGGGGACAGTAGGTGGTTGTGCTGTGCACAGAGCTTCATGGCCATCTCTCACAGACCGTGTTTTCACGGCAGAGGTTCAGACGGTGGGCAGCGTTTTGTCGTGCGTGCGCCCGCCTGATGTTCCTCGATCTGGGAGATTGAGGCACAGCACAATACGCTCAGGTCCCGAGGCCCTCCCTCACAGTCCGTGAGCCACGGAAGGTAATGGCAGAATACACCACAAACCCGTCCAACTGAAACCATCGGTGAAGGAAGCAAGGCGAGCAAACAGTCGTGGTCGTGGCTGATCACCATGGGGCGTCTGGGCGCTCTCCTAGCCTCTTTCGAAGTCCGTGTTTTGAAGAAACGAGCTGTCGAGACCGTAGAACTTGGAGCTCCTGTGAATGCCTACCCAGTACTAGTGAAGAACACGGAAAAAAGGAAAGAAAATAAAGAAGAACATACAATTGAGCTGGGCCGACGGTGTGGGTCAAAGCGTTGCGCAGCGCCCAATCCCACAACCGGAAACCCAGCGTAATAAATACAAGTACTAAAGAATGTGAAGCGATGCGTGACAAAGGGATAAACAAAGAAATAGACATTCAAAAGAACTAAATGTTAACAAAGAAAGAGACATTAAAATGATGAGAATAAAGTGATACAACAGAAAGACAACCAAATAACAAGGAATTAAACAAAGAAACAAGGATACGAAGCAAATAACGAACATAACAAGAATACCGCTACAAGAAAACCGGAAACAGACAAATGCAGACGTAAACAAAGAACGTGCCAAGCTGCAAAGTTGACTGCCGCCGCGTACAGGATGGAGTAAACGGACCAGAAGAAACACAATCTATTGAACAATAAACAATAAAATGAACAAAAAAATCATAAAAGTAACGAAGAAAAAGTCTTTGAACAAGGAAAAACGATAGAGCAAATGTATGAACACCGCATGAGAAAATTATGAAATAAGTAAAGAAATAGACAATAGACGTATTGTAAACTAAGTTCTATGAAATAAAGTGATTTAAAAGATAAAAAAAAAAGTATCTGTTCTTATCAGCTTAATATCTGGTATGCTAGGCATTGCCTAGCTCATATATTAAACTGATTTTTGGACCTCGGCCATGGGATTGTGAAGCTTGCTTCGCCCTGGCCACGGGTTGTCTCGGTATCGCACTACCTCCGAGTACGGCCCACACATCACAATAAAAAAGAAACATAAAAATAACGAAATGATTCCACTGATTCATATTTCTTATTCCTTCCAACAGGTGCAGCCGATCACCAAGCCAGTACCACCTACTCACTCTCAACACCAAACTCGAACATATGCAAATTCACAACCAACAAATCAACAATCGACAGTTCGGGATATGCAGCAATCCACGACCGACGTCAACGAACACCAAGTAAGTACGTAGCTTTAATTAAAAATAACTATGCCCTACATCGCGATCCTCTACAATTGTAATATGCATCACCAAAACATCCACGTTTTCATGCTCGAATTCACCGTTCGCCCACATGCCCGATAAACCTCTTATCCAATCAAAATCCAAAAGCCTTCGCCGGGAAAACTCATACTTACCTGACGCGAGAGGCACTCTGATCACATAGGGAGTCCTCTCAGGATGAGGCCCTCTCATTGCACTTCGACTGGGTTGACTCCTGCGATTGCCCCAAATGTGGGCAACTCGAGCGTATAATTTCTGGTAGTGGGGACCTGCGTTCGCGCTCGTCCCCTTCATTCCCAAAACAAAACACTCAGACCAAATCCAACAAGCTACGCGAAGTTCACGGTCTCGCCGAATCAACATTCGATCGACACCCAGCAGCACCGAGCAAGCAACACATGCATATGTCCAACAGAATCCATCCCATCCGTTCTCCATCTCCTTTCACAAGAATCCGAAAACTACTGACGACGACAAAAAAGCTACAATCACAGACACCGATCATCAACAACACCTCGATCTATCGAATATCTTCACATCCCGTCGTTCAACTCGTCGGCAGCGATCGCCGCATAGAAACCCCCACCGCCTGCAACTTCGAGCTGTCACTTCTGCCACCCTGCATCCAACTCTCGCACCCATCCTTTATGCGGCACGTTCACAACACAACATTCCCTCACACATCTTCGCTGACGAATTCATCAATACTGAGTGCAACTCCCACGTCGTCGATCGATTGATTTACATATACGAACTCGGCGCCACTGCGAATTCGTCTCCCACAACACTTCGCATTTCCACGTAGAAAATGTCTACGACCACACCACCAGGAAAACACCGGTTCTCGTCCGATCACCGCAGTCAAGTCTGGTCGGGCGGAGTTAGTACTTGGATGGGTGACCGCCTGGGAATACTCCGTGTTGTAGACCAACCGCCTTTTGGTTTGAACGCGCTCAAATAGCGCCCGCGCTCGCCAAGTGACGGCCAGCGGAACCGCTTGTTTTTGCACACCGTTTTTTGCGTTTAAACTTTCAAAATAATGGTCGGTATCGCTTCTCGGCCTTTTGGCTAAGATCAAGTGTAGTATCTGTGTTCTTACGCCGCCGAGAAATAACTAAGACGTGAAACGTCTGCTTGTTGCAGAGTCTAGCCGTCGAGCAAGGTTCGCCCTCCTCGCGGCCGATTACCAACGCAAGCAGATATAGTTAGGATGGATCGTGGTCGGTCAGTGTTTGTTTCCTTGGAGGAAACAGAAGGGGCTACCGTGGAGAGTCCAACTGCCCTCCGGACAGAAATTCTAAACGCCCTGGTGGACATTGGGTTCGCCAAAGAAGATATTGAGGGGATAGAAAGCCTGAGTCAGAACCGCTGGTATGTGGTGTTCGCCCGAACATGCACACGCACCCAAGCCGTTGACAAAAAAATTACCGTAGATGGCAAAGAATACACATTGATGCACCCAGATCCTGTCAGAACACGACAAAACAAATTTACAAGTGTCCGTATCTACGGATACCCACTGGAGGCCGACCGGGAAATACTCAGAAAAGCGCTACTGTTCTACGGAGACATCAGAGCCATCAACGATGTCTACGATAGAGTCTGCGAAATTAAGACGGGAGCGAAGGATGTAATCATAGAACTAAAACATCAGATCCCATCATTCATATTCGCGGGTCGACATCAAGTCAAAACAACATACTGGGGACAAGTAAAAACATGCAGGAAATGTCACCAAAAAGGACACATAGCCAGAGATTGCAACGCTGGCCGAGTGTGTAAAGAGTGTGGGTCGCCAGACCACTCAAAAGTTGACTGTCCCAAACAAAGATGCTATCACTGCTTAGAAACCGGCCACGTAGAGGCTCGGTGCCCAAAATACGAGATGGATTTTCCAGCTATGGAAGAGAATCTACAGACGAACGAAAACGATTCAACGCCAGACAATACACAAGACAACCTGGAGAACTTATTAACACCCGGCGAGCATGGCGTTTGGGGCAACAACAGGCCCTTTTCCTATCCTCAGTCGAAGGAAAACGAAAATGAAGAACACAAGAACGACGAACACACAAGTACAAAGGAACAAGACAAGACAAGCGACGAGACCGCGAAGACGGCAATTAAGCCAGACGGTAAACAATCCCACAATAATACGCCAGACACGGCTAATTCGGGGGAATCCCCAGAAACGGAAATCAACAAGACAGACGACGCGACCCCCAAGGCGGGCGTCCCAGAACAGCTGAAAACAAGTGGCAACGATCTAAAGAAAGCGAAAGAAACCGGCGAAGGAGAAGATGCGGACGTCCCAGAACAGATGAAAACAAGCAGCAACGATCTGAAAGAAACCGGCAACGGAGAAGATGACAATAACATGATCACAGACAACGAAACGGAGAACGCAGACAAAAATAAAGAAGACCCACAGCCAGACAAGAGCAAGACAAAAGAAAAAACCAAAACAAACAGCAAGCGCGAGAGGGAAGCCCCCCCAAGCCCGGAGAAAGACAAAGACAATAAAAAACCGAAACAGAAGACGACGGCTAGGGTTTCTCAACCAAGGCTGAGATACCCCTTTATACCATAAAGGATAATAGGTCCAATACAAACAAACAATTCAAGTTAATAACATTGAACGTAAACGGCATAGCAGAAACGAAGAAAAGAAACTTGGTATATAATTATTTAAGAACGTTAAACGTGGATGCATACTGTCTACAAGAGACGCACAACTCGTGCAAGAACCAAACAGACAAATGGACAACAGAATGGGGAGGGAAAGCGTTCTGGAGTCATGGCGGGAATCGAAGTTGTGGAGTGGCAATTCTGTTTAACCCAAAATTAGACATGGACATAGTAGAGCAAAAAACAGACAGAGAAGGAAGACTAATATCCATAAAAACAATCATTGATAATATAGAATATAATATAACATCACTTTATGCACCAAACACGCCAAACAAACGGAAAGAATTTTTCAACAATCTCGGCCCTCTCCTGACAGGCACGGAAAACCACCTCTTAGGCGGAGATTTTAACTGCATAGCCAAACCAGACTTAGACAAACTAGGGGGAAACCCCGAAAGTGGCACGGTCGGATACAAAGAATTGCAAGACATTATAACAACTTTAAACCTGGACGACATTTGGCGAAACAAACACCAGTTCGACAAGGTGTTTACATGGAATAACAGTGACTACAGTCAAAGATCGCGGTTAGATAGATGGTACATCCCGACGACATTCTCAGACAAAGCACATTCACACATAAGAGCATGTCCATACTCAGATCACAGCGCCGTCGAAATAAAAGTAACACCACCTCACCAAAGACGAAAAGGAAGAGGAATATGGAAAATGAACATAAACATAATCACAGACAAACAATACCAACGGGAGATAAACGCATTTATTAAATATTGGAGAACAAGAAAAACAATGTACAACAACGTGGCAGAATGGTGGGATGCGGGAAAATTAAAAATAAAACACATTACAATAACTCACTGCGTACGTAAAGCGAAAAACCAAAAAAGGAGAGAAAAACAACTTCTACAAGAACTAACAAATCTACAACGGCAACTGCCTCCTGATGTAGCAGCCATTGAAGAAACCGAAAAGAAGATTGAGGCAATTGATAAGGTGAAAGCTAGAGGGGTACAGGTGCGCAGCAGAGCGACCTGGACAGAACAAGGAGAACGGTCAACGAAATTTTTCTTCTCCTTGGAGAAAAAGAAACAGCCAAAAAATACAATTACAGAACTAACAACGGAAAATGGAACAGTGAAAACAAACATGGATATCTTAGAAGAAACGCGACGCTTCTACCAAAAACTATACACAGTTGAGGACAACATTGACGTAAAACAACAAGAATGGCTACTACAGCAACTGGATAGATCCCTGAACAACAATGAACAAATGTTATGCGAAGGTCCCATAACAATCAAAGAACTGGAAAAAGCACTAAAAGAAACCAAATTAAATACTGCACCAGGACCAGACGGAATCCCCCCAGAATTTTATCAACAATTCTGGAAAGAAATTAACAAAGACCTGCTAGAAGTATTAAATGAAAACTATGAAAAAGGTGACATGACAGAAAGTCAAAAACAGGCAATCCTTCGACTTCTCTTCAAAAAAGACGACAAGAAATTACTCAAAAATTGGAGACCAATTTCTCTTCTAAATGCTGATTACAAACTAACAGCAAAAGTGATAGCCATCCGATTACAAAAAGTATTACCAACAATTATCGACGAAGATCAAACTTGCGGAGTACCGGGACGCTCCATATACGAGAACCTGTTCCGAGTTCGAGACCTGATACACTACAATAAAACACGCAACAATAACCTAATCTTGATCAACCTGGATCAAGAAAAGGCATTTGATCGAGTAAACAGATCCTTCCTACAAAAAACCTTGACCAAAATGAACTTCGGCCCATCCTTCAGAAGATGGATCGATGTGCTCTATGCAGGTGCAAACTGCTTTGTGATAAACAATGGATGGTCATCGGACCCAATCTATTTACAAAGAGGAGTGAGACAGGGATGCCCCCTGTCGCCACTACTGTACACTATAATAGCAGAAACGTTAGGAAATGCAATCAGGAAAGAAACGAAAATCGAAGGAACACCAGTGCCAGGAACGGGAATAAAGAGCAAGATCAGCCAATATGCCGATGATGCAACATTAACGCTGGAAGATGACCAATCAGTCTGTAGAACTTTCGACATCATTAGCAAATATGAAGCTGCATCAGGTAGCAAACTAAACATGCAGAAAACAGAAGGTATCTATGTGGGAATCCAAGCAGGAAGAACGCATGGTCCGGTTCCAATAAAGTGGAAAACGGAAAACATCGACATGCTCGGCACGAAAATGGGCAACAATGGAGAACAACAATGGACGAAACAAGTTGAAAAAATGGAAAAAAAGTTCGAAAGGTGGTCAGCACGAAAACTGACAATAGAGGGAAGAGCAGTGCTAATCCGCACGTACGCTCTAGCGTCAATCATGTATCTTCTAACGGCCTTTACGATCCCAGACCCAATCGCGACAAGAATTAATAAAGCAATGTTCTCCTTTCTGTGGAAAGGAGGAACAGAACTCGTAGCACGTTGGACTTGCCATCTAAGGAAAAAAGAAGGAGGCCTAAACATACCAAATATAAACATTGCCAAAAACACGATAAAAACAAAATGGATACAACAAATTACAGACAAACGACTGGAGACTACGTGGGTCCACTTCGCTCGATTCTGGTTGGGAATCTCCCTCAGTACGGTGCGAAGAGACTGGATCTGGCTACGATCGACACTAAAGCCACACGCGGGTCCAGACAAGATGCCAAGATATTACAAAAGCGTAAAAGAAACTGTCCAGAAACACCGAGAGGACTTGGCACTAATACCAGTCCAACACATCAACGCAAAAAACATATACAAAATGACGCAAAACAACAATCCTAAACCGAAAGCAGAACAACGATGGAGACGAGTAAACAGAACCCAAACTAACTTCACAAATACTTGGAAGGATATATGGAACGCATTGGCAACAAACCAGGCCAAAGAAACGTTGTGGAAGTGCACACATAGAGTGCTCCCCACCAGATGCTATCTGGCGAAATGGGGGGTACGTACGACGACGAGATGCCCCTTCTGCACAGAGACAGAAGACCTACAACACGTGGCAATTGGCTGCCGTCGCGCAAAACAGTTATGGAAAAGGGTAATAGAGTGGATAACAAAGATCACAGGAGCTCAAAAAGTCATAACAATGAACACAATTGTCTTTTCCGAAGGAGCTCCAGCAGACAAGTACGAAAAACAACTAGTACGATATCTGATCATGACAACTTTGGATTTACTATGGACAACACGCAATAAGAAAGTTTACGATGCGAACACTGAAATACAAGACCTGTACAAAATATTAAAGTACAGAATCAGAACAAGAATTGAAATTGACAATATCAACAATAAATTAACTAATCTAGAGACGATCTGGTCATTGAAAGGCATTTTTTGTAAATACAATGACCATAGCCTTGAGTTGACGTTATGAGTTAAAAGGGAAATGATATGTAAATAGGTTCTACGAATAAAGTGTTTTTTAAAGATAAAAAAAAAAAGTATCTGTTCTTATCAGCTTAATATCTGGTATGCTAGGCATTGCCTAGCTCATATATTAAACTGATTTTTGGACCTCGGCCATGGGATTGTGAAGCTTGCTTCGCCCTGGCCACGGGTTGTCTCGGTATCGCACTACCTCCGAGTACGGCCCACACATCACAATAAAAAAGAAACATAAAAATAACGAAATGATTCCACTGATTCATATTTCTTATTCCTTCCAACAGGTGCAGCCGATCACCAAGCCAGTACCACCTACTCACTCTCAACACCAAACTCGAACATATGCAAATTCACAACCAACAAATCAACAATCGACAGTTCGGGATATGCAGCAATCCACGACCGACGTCAACGAACACCAAGTAAGTACGTAGCTTTAATTAAAAATAACTATGCCCTACATCGCGATCCTCTACAATTGTAATATGCATCACCAAAACATCCACGTTTTCATGCTCGAATTCACCGTTCGCCCACATGCCCGATAAACCTCTTATCCAATCAAAATCCAAAAGCCTTCGCCGGGAAAACTCATACTTACCTGACGCGAGAGTTACGCTCGAGTGTCTGATAGGTATCGATCTTACTGTTTCGAGGGATCCATGCTTGGTTCTCGCTGAGGCCATAACCTAGAGACAAGTAATTACGAGCTATCGCTGTCGATAGACAACTTTCTTTTTTCGGGCGCTCGTTGTGCGACCCTCTCTTCATCTTTTTTACTGTAGTTAGTTAGTAGTTTAGGCAGGCTTAACCTGCGAACCTTCGGGTTCTTCGCGTGCAGGCGCTTTTTCCTGCTGGGTGGTTTGGGGGGTGTTTAGTCCCTGACGAGCAGGCGTCCTCCCTCCTGCTGGGTTTCCCTTTTTTTACAGGTTTTTAATACCTGTTTGTGTGTGTGCGGAGGTTTTTCGTTCTTTACGAATAGATACCTCCTTCTGCTGTGTTGTATACACGCTAATTTAACTTAAATACTTAGTACTGCAGGCTTATCCTGCGCGTGTGCAATCGTTCGCTGATTTTTCCCGTTATTTATTATTTCCAGTCGAGTGAAATTTATGCGGGAGAGCCTACGATGGTGCTTGTCCCTTCGTTTTGATATTGGTTGCAATTATTTGTAACATTTTCCTTTCAACATGCCTATCCCTTTCGGTCCGGCTGACTATGCGCAATGGAACAGCACTACGTCTGTTGTTACACTGCCCAACCGTATAGTTGGTAAAGATCTGGCTAAAGTCGTCCGTCTGGACTTGATTATCGCCCTTGGACCCAATACTGTCAAAGGTGTCCAAATCCTTCCGCGTAATTGTTTCCGCGTAGAATTCAAGTCCGCACAACTGCGCCAACAATTTGACTTAAAGGGACTCGTTTTTCGCGGTGTCCACCTTAGCCCGCAACCTGCATACGAAAACCTTAAGCAGATATTCGTAGATAACGCCCCTTTACAATTTCCAAACGATGTTTTTCGTGATACCCTTGCACAGTATGGCAGGGTCGCCAACGTCAAGCATCTGCCTGTAAAGGGGTATCCAAACATACAATCGGGTACGCGAATGGTTACTATGGCCATACACGATCCCATACCGGTGTCTTTAATGGTGGCTGGTTGTCGATGCAAGGTCGGATATCAGGGCCAGCCCTCGACCTGTTTTTCATGTGGCAAAACCGGACACATTGTCAAAAATTGCCCTTTGAAATCATCGAAAAGAACCTACGCATCTGTGACCGGTTCAACCACCATTACTACTCCTCACAGCCAGTCCACCCATGGCTCACCTTCACTAGCTACCTCTTCTGTGGACAAAGCAATACACTTGCTCACAGACGATAATCTCACAGCTAAGTCCAAGAAAGGTCAAGTAGTTTTGGCCTCTACACTTCTTCCTGGCACAAAGGTCAATACTGCGCCGAAGAAGGCTCGAGATCACCTGCGCACACCTAAAAAGGTGGAGCAGCAAAAAGATACAGCGGGGCTTCCGGTTTCGAAGCCACACTTCCATCTATCACCATCACTTGTATCGAAATGTCATGACGCTCCTCCTCTGAGCCATCCATTACGTAAAAAGATCAAGGCCATTCGGCAGAAATCGGCTCTTAGAGTTTTTGGGGAGCCATTTCCTCACCGCAGTGTCCTTGACGACCCTTCAGGTGATCTGCATGTGTTGCTAGGGGCCAGTGTCATCTCGCCGCGCGGCCATACTCTCCCCAAGCCAGTAACTAATCCACAGAGCTGGGTACGTCCCCCTGCGGCCCTGAAGCCTGGTAATCTGGCTCATGAGACGTCGGCAGAGAAGACTCCTCAAGGGACAAAGCGGTCCATTTTGGACGCTTTAACAGACCCAGAGGGATCCGTCGATAAAAAGCAACACATTCTTGATAAATTTATCAGTAAGAATACCATGGAGATCGAGGCAGGCTCTCTATCCGATCCAGAATCTGTGATCAGCTCCATCCCGGACACCACTGTGGATGTTGCCATCAATATAGATGAGCCTCACATTAAGGAGTTGACCGAACCTCCTGCCGGTGATTTTTCTTCTCCTCACACATTGCCCACTATTCCCGCGAACGTGGTATCGACATCAGGTACGATAGCCAGGTCTACTGTGATGCCCGCTATGGATACCACCACTAATGCTGGCAACTTGGACTCCCCCATTATTGAGGAGTTCTCCCCTACACCGTGTTCGGCGGTTCAAAAGCATCCTTTTGAGTTGAGTAAAACTACACTCTCAACCCCTTCTACAACAGACTGTCCAGTTGTTTCCTCTCTTCTCGTGCAACAGCAAAGCATGGAATTGGAGGTTGTACCCCCTACGGGCTCACTCTTGCCTTTGGTTCTGGAGACGCCTTCAAGCACTACTTTGGCGACTATCCCCGCCATCCATTCAGCGCCTGATGATGTCAGTACTTTCCAGCACTCTCGCGGCTCTCAAAGTACTGACGAAGACATTCCTGGTCACGAGCTTTGGACACAGGATGGATGTAGCAGCCCTAGATCTGCCACTGCCAGTTCTGCTTTCTCGCCACCCAATATCATCACTCCTCTCTTTGAGGAACATTTCAAGAAATTATCCGATTTTGGATCGGCTACTTCCTCGGATAGTGAGGATGACGCCTCTCGTTTGGAGATTGACGCTCTGCTAGACGGCTTGCACTCCACGGTCACCGAGCAACAGCCTGGTGACGTGCCTAATTAATTAACAACCTTTTGTTAATTTACTTTAATTTATTAATGTCCTTTCATTAATAATTATACTTCTAAATATATTTTCACGTTCAACTTAATAACGTTAAATATTAACGGTCTAAATGATCGTACCAAACGTATTACCTTTGTGCATTGGCTCAAATGCCTCAAAGCTGACATTATCTGCCTACAGGAAACGCATGCGGCATCTCATGCTACCCTGCGCTCCTGGTTTGCGGAGTCCGGATACGCAGTGGCTTCATCTTCAATATCGTCTAAACGAGTAGGCACCGCCATCCTGGTTGCCTCAAGTCATAAGTTGGAGAAGGTCTGGCGAGACGACGATGGTCGTTTTGTGCAAGCCGAGGTTACCATTGCTGAAGAAAAAGTTCGTTTTGCCTCTCTCTATGCCCCCAGCAGGAACCCGGAAAGGAATCGTTTCTTAACTTCCGTGCCAGATTTCCTCGATTTGGCTCTCCCCACATTTTTGTGCGGAGATTTTAATTCTGTGCTCGATCCTGATTTGGATCGTCGTCATCCCGTGTCCTATCAGCGTCAAACCCCGAACCTTGTTGCCGAGAGTGTCACCGCACTACAATCTTTGCTCTCTGCAACTAATACATTTCCAGTGTGGCGTACTCACCACCCGAATGAGAGAACCTTTTCGTGGGATCACCAATCCGGAGAGTGTTCATCTCGTATAGATATGATTTGGGCACCCATTAGTTTAAAGGAACATATGTTGGATAGTGGCTACTTTCCATCCTTTTTTTCTGACCACCGTTATCTACAGGTTTCTTTCTCCCTTCCATCCTCCGTAGGGCGTGGACCGGGTTTTTGGAAACTTAACACATCGATACTCCAGGATATCGAATACTGCCAGTTGGTGAAGTCCTTTTGGACCTTTTGGCAGACTCAAGCAAATGAGCCCGATTTCGCCTCCCCATTAGATTGGTGGGATATGGGCAAATTTTATTTGCGCGAGTTGACTCGGTGTTTTTGCAAAGCAAAGGCCATTTCCACCTCTGCATCGAAGCGCATCCTATGCCGTCGTTTATCCCATCTACAACGTCTTTTTGACGCGGGGGATCAAAGTGCTTTTGCAGAACTGTGCAAAGTACAACAAGAACTTCGATCTCATGAACTTCGGGAGGCTCAAGCTGCACAGGTTCGTTCCCGATGTCGCTGGGCGGAAGAAGGGGAGATCTCCTCATCTTTTTTCTTTTCCTTAGAGGAAAAGCATCGAAGTAAGAAGTCCATGACAGGAATCAAGGATCCTGTTTCAGGCAACATCCACCATGACCCTTTAGCCATACTCGATGTTTGGCGTACATATTACGCGGGGCTCTTTACAGCAGAGCATTGCGACGCAACTGCACAAACTCATTTACTTTCCAAACTGGTCAAGCGGCTTTCCACTGATCAACGGGACCGGTGTGAGGGCCCGCTTTTGGTGCAGGAGTGCGTAACTGCGCTGCAAGGGATGTCCGCTGGTAAGACTCCCGGTTCTGACGGTTTTCCAAAAGAATTCTACGATACTTTTTGGAATATTCTTGGCTCTGACCTTGTCACGGTGTTAAACCATGCGTATGAACATGGACGTCTTTCCATCTCCCAACGCCGTGGCATCATCATTGTCTTACATAAGAAAGGCGATAGACTGGAAACAAAAAACTGGCGTCCCATTAGCCTTTTGAACGTAGATTATAAAATTGCTACTCGCGCCATTGCAGGTCGTTTACTTGGCGTTATTGCTTCTGTTGTTGCGCCAGACCAAACGTGCGGTATTCCGGGTCGTATGATCTCAGAAAACTTGAGCACACTGCGCGATGTTATTGATTATGCCGAGAGGGAACATCTGCCGGTCGCCCTTCTCTCGCTTGACCAAGAGAAGGCCTTCGATAGGGTCGAGTGGGGCTTTCTCTTAAGGATTTTGGAAACCATGGGTTTCGGCGAAAGCTTTCGCCAGTGGATCACCCTCTTTTACACGGACATTGAGTCCAGTGTAATGGTTAATGGATGGACATCGCCGTATTTTAAACCATCTCGGGGGGTCCGTCAAGGCTGTCCATTATCACCTCTTTTATACGTACTTTGTGCCGAGGTGCTTGCCTGCAATCTTCGTTCTGCTCCTGCTATTTCTGGTGTCCAACTTCCCGGTTCCTTGCAGGAATTACGGTGCTCCGCTTATGCAGACGATATGAATGTCTTCGTGACAACTGAAGCCTCGATTACCTCTACTTTCGAGGTTTACCAACAATACGAGCGTGGCTCTGGTGCCAAGTTAAACCGCATGAAGTCCAAAGGTTTGTGGCTTGGTGCCTGGAAAAATCGCCCAGACTCTCCTCATGGGATAACGTGGGTTAAAGAACTTCCGGTGCTGGGGGCTGTTCTCAGTGCCTCAGATTATGATAAGGTGACCTGGGAGCCTCGGGTAGTGAAGGTCGAAAAACGGTTAGCGGCATGGAAAGGCAGAAGTTTGACGTATCAGGGCCGGGCTCTTATCATTAATACCTTGGCACTATCCCAAATTTGGCACTTATGTACGGTTTTTACTATGCCGACTTGGGTGTCATCTAGGCTGGATAAAGCTATTTGGCCCTTTTTTTGGGCGGGTAAACGGGATCTCGTTGCCCGTCATTCTGTTGTCTTGCCGAAATCTGCTGGTGGTTTTGGTATAGTTGACTTTCGGCTGAAAGCCAACGCGTTGCGCTTGCAGTGGTTCAGACGGTTCTTTTCTGATTCATGTGCAAAATGGAAAGACCTTTTCCGACACATGTATCAGTGTTCCAATCCCGCGGACCTTCGCAATTTGCTTTCTGCTCGTCCGCTCTCACGATCGCTTTTGCTAAGCTTCCCCATTTTCCACCGCCAACTTTTGACTGCTCGCATCAAGTTTCTCTTACGGATCTTGGCCGCTAAGCGCACCTCCACACATCAACGTACACTCTTTGTGGAAGAGTGGCTTGCAGGGGGGGCTTTGGGGGATTTTAACGATGAGAAGCTGGTCTTCTCTTTTTAACCTTTTTAACCTTTTATCCTTTTTAACTTAAACCTCCCTTCGCCTTGGTGTTGGGATAAAATAGTTAATTTAGGATAAATTTAACTCCTTCCCTGGTCTCTCCTTAATTGGTCTGTACTGGGTGAAGTAAACACTATAGTTACGAGGGTGGGAGTCGTACTCTCAGCATGTTCAGCAGCTATGTAAGCTCCCTCTGTTTAGAATATTCATTGCATCTACGTCCTCGGAACGTAGGAATATTCTACTCAAAATAAAAACTTACCTGACGCGAGAGGCACTCTGATCACATAGGGAGTCCTCTCAGGATGAGGCCCTCTCATTGCACTTCGACTGGGTTGACTCCTGCGATTGCCCCAAATGTGGGCAACTCGAGCGTATAATTTCTGGTAGTGGGGACCTGCGTTCGCGCTCGTCCCCTTCATTCCCAAAACAAAACACTCAGACCAAATCCAACAAGCTACGCGAAGTTCACGGTCTCGCCGAATCAACATTCGATCGACACCCAGCAGCACCGAGCAAGCAACACATGCATATGTCCAACAGAATCCATCCCATCCGTTCTCCATCTCCTTTCACAAGAATCCGAAAACTACTGACGACGACAAAAAAGCTACAATCACAGACACCGATCATCAACAACACCTCGATCTATCGAATATCTTCACATCCCGTCGTTCAACTCGTCGGCAGCGATCGCCGCATAGAAACCCCCACCGCACCCATCCTTTATGCGGCACGTTCACAACACAACATTCCCTCACACATCTTCGCTGACGAATTCATCAATACTGAGTGCAACTCCCACGTCGTCGATCGATTGATTTACATATACGAACTCGGCGCCACTGCGAATTCGTCTCCCACAACACTTCGCATTTCCACGTAGAAAATGTCTACGACCACACCACCAGGAAAACACCGGTTCTCGTCCGATCACCGCAGTCAAGTCTGGTCGGGCGGAGTTAGTACTTGGATGGGTGACCGCCTGGGAATACTCCGTGTTGTAGACCAACCGCCTTTTGGTTTGAACGCGCTCAAATAGCGCCCGCGCTCGCCAAGTGACGGCCAGCGGAACCGCTTGTTTTTGCACACCGTTTTTTGCGTTTAAACTTTCAAAATAATGGTCGGTATCGCTTCTCGGCCTTTTGGCTAAGACCCGTTTCGGGTAGAAAAACCGCACGTCTTTTATTTAAGACGAATGCGAACTAATTGGTTTTGAGGAGCGGTCCGTCTTCTGGACGTAAAACGTGGTCCCTCGGACTTTAAACGTGCCGTCTTATGGACGTTAAACTTGGCGCGGAGTACCCTTCGGGGGAAACGTGAATCTGCAGCTTAGTACCCTAGGGGAAAGGTGAAGATGTACTTGTACCTTCGGGACAAGTACGTTCGTCTTCTCGACGTTAACTTGAACTGTCGTCCTAGCAGACGTAAAACGTTCGCCTTCTCGGATAAGGGCGTTAAACCGTAGGTCCTCGGCCGCTTCGGCGGAACAACCGGTCGTCCTTCGGATTGGACGTTAAACTGTAGGTCCCCCTCCAATTCGGGTTTGCCAGGGTCGCAAACCTAGTGAGGGACACGAGTGCACACACTGCGGCCGGTTCGCCCATTGCACGCGGCTCTCTTCGAGGCCACGGGTGAACCGAGACACCACAAAACAAGATCAAGTGTAGTATCTGTTCTTATGGGGGAACAGATCTACCGGCCGGGAGGCGATCGAAGACCCAAGCAGAGGTGGAGGACTTCAGCCGGTGGTGTAGGTGAAGACGGGTAAGTGTGGTCCGGTGGGAAGACTCTGGCCGCAGAGCAAGGACCTGGGGATCTCGAGTTTGGTCTTGGCTCGGGTGAACTAGGAACCCTCCTCTCGGCTGAGTACCGAAAGCCGGACCCGGGTATTTGCCGGACCCGACCGTGGCCACGGATGAGGCACGGGCGGTGTGCGGGCGGCCGGAACTCCCTTTTTGTGTTGGGGGGAGTGAAGGTCGCACGCTCGCTAACCGTGTCTCTTCTGGGGGACAGTAGGTGGTTGTGCTGTGCACAGAGCTTCATGGCCATCTCTCACAGACCGTGTTTTCACGGCAGAGGTTCAGACGGTGGGCAGCGTTTTGTCGTGCGTGCGCCCGCCTGATGTTCCTCGATCTGGGAGATTGAGGCACAGCACAATACGCTCAGGTCCCGAGGCCCTCCCTCACAGTCCGTGAGCCACGGAAGGTAATGGCAGAATACACCACAAACCCGTCCAACTGAAACCATCGGTGAAGGAAGCAAGGCGAGCAAACAGTCGTGGTTGTGGCTGATCACCATGGGGCGTCTGGGCGCTCTCCTGGCCTCTTTCGAAGTCCGTGTTTGAAGAAACGAGCTGCCGAGACCGTAGAATTTGGAGCTCCTGTGAATGCCTACCCAGTACTAGTGAAGAACACGGAAAAAGGAAAGAAAATAAAGAAGAACATACAATTGAGCTGGGCCGACGGTGTGGGTCAAAGCGTTGCGCAGCGCCCAATCCCACAACCGGAAACGCAGCGTAATAAATACAAGTACTAAAGAATGTGAAGTGATGCGTGACAAAGGGATAAACAAAGAAATAGACATTCAAAAGAACTAAATGCAAGCAAAGAAAGAGACATTAAAATGATGAGAATAAAGTGATACAACAGAAAGACAACCAAATAACAAGGAATTAAACAAAGAAACAAGGATACGAAGCAAATAACGAACATAACAAGAATACCGCTACAAGAAAACCGGAAACAGTATACGCAGACGTAAACAAAGAACGTGCCAAGCTGCAAAGTTGACTGCCGCCGCGTACAGGATGGAGTAAACGGACCAGAAGAAACACAATCTTATTGAACAATAAACAATAAAATGAACAAAAAAAAAAAAATCATAAAAGTAACGAAGAAAAAGTCTTTGAACAAGGAAAAACGATAGAGCAAATGTATGAACACCGCATGAGAAAATTATGAAATAAGTAAAGAAATAGACAATAGACGTATTGTAAACTAAGTTCTATGAAATAAAGTGTTTTTTAAAGATAAAAAAAAAAAAAAGTATCTGTTCTTATCAGCTTAATATCTGGTATGCTAGGCATTGCCTAGCTCATATATTAAACTGATTTTTGGACCTCGGCCATGGGATTGTGAAGCTTGCTTCGCCCTGGCCACGGGTTGTCTCGGTATCGCACTACCTCCGAGTACGGCCCACACATCACAATAAAAAAGAAACATAAAAATAACGAAATGATTCCACTGATTCATATTTCTTATTCCTTCCAACAGGTGCAGCCGATCACCAAGCCAGTACCACCTACTCACTCTCAACACCAAACTCGAACATATGCAAATTCACAACCAACAAATCAACAATCGACAGTTCGGGATATGCAGCAATCCACGACCGACGTCAACGAACACCAAGTAAGTACGTAGCTTTAATTAAAAATAACTATGCCCTACATCGCGATCCTCTACAATTGTAATATGCATCACCAAAACATCCACGTTTTCATGCTCGAATTCACCGTTCGCCCACATGCCCGATAAACCTCTTATCCAATCAAAATCCAAAAGCCTTCGCCGGGAAAACTCATACTTACCTGACGCGAGAGGCACTCTGATCACATAGGGAGTCCTCTCAGGATGAGGCCCTCTCATTGCACTTCGACTGGGTTGACTCCTGCGATTGCCCCAAATGTGGGCAACTCGAGCGTATAATTTCTGGTAGTGGGGACCTGCGTTCGCGCTCGTCCCCTTCATTCCCAAAACAAAACACTCAGACCAAATCCAACAAGCTACGCGAAGTTCACGGTCTCGCCGAATCAACATTCGATCGACACCCAGCAGCACCGAGCAAGCAACACATGCATATGTCCAACAGAATCCATCCCATCCGTTCTCCATCTCCTTTCACAAGAATCCGAAAACTACTGACGACGACAAAAAAGCTACAATCACAGACACCGATCATCAACAACACCTCGATCTATCGAATATCTTCACATCCCGTCGTTCAACTCGTCGGCAGCGATCGCCGCATAGAAACCCCCACCGCCTGCAACTTCGAGCTGTCACTTCTGCCACCCTGCATCCAACTCTCGCACCCATCCTTTATGCGGCACGTTCACAACACAACATTCCCTCACACATCTTCGCTGACGAATTCATCAATACTGAGTGCAACTCCCACGTCGTCGATCGATTGATTTACATATACGAACTCGGCGCCACTGCGAATTCGTCTCCCACAACACTTCGCATTTCCACGTAGAAAATGTCTACGACCACACCACCAGGAAAACACCGGTTCTCGTCCGATCACCGCAGTCAAGTCTGGTCGGGCGGAGTTAGTACTTGGATGGGTGACCGCCTGGGAATACTCCGTGTTGTAGACCAACCGCCTTTTGGTTTGAACGCGCTCAAATAGCGCCCGCGCTCGCCAAGTGACGGCCAGCGGAACCGCTTGTTTTTGCACACCGTTTTTTGCGTTTAAACTTTCAAAATAATGGTCGGTATCGCTTCTCGGCCTTTTGGCTAAGACCCGTTTGGGTAGGAACCGCACGTGTTTATGCGCTTTACCACGAATGCGAACTAATTGGTTGAGAAGTGATCCGTCTACGGACGTAAAACGGCATCCCCTGGATGTAAAACAGGCGTCCTTTGGACGTAAAACGATCGCCTTCGGGTGATAATTTGGTTTGTGTACCTAGTAGTGTCTTCAGGTACTGGCACGAACGGGCACTTAAACCCCACGTCTCCTAGACGTTAAATAGGCGTTGTCTAAACGTAAAATAGTGCGTCACCTGGACAAGAAAAACAGGCGTTGTCTAAACGTAAAATAGTGCGTCACCTGGACAAGAAAAACAGGCGTTGTCTAAACGTAAAATAGTGCGTCACCTGGACAAGAAAAACAGGCGTTGTCTAAACGTAAAATAGTGCGTCACCTGGACAAGAAAAACAGGCGTTGTCTAAACGTAAAATAGTGCGTCACCTGGACAAGAAAAACAGGCGTCCCCTGGACGTTAAACAGGCGCCTTCTCGGATAAGGGCGTAAAACCGTAGGTCCTTGGCCGCTTCGGCGGAACAA
The DNA here is from genome assembly GCA_035772405.1 of Chrysogorgia sp. JL179-B06. NCBI lineage: Eukaryota > Metazoa > Cnidaria > Anthozoa > Scleralcyonacea > Chrysogorgiidae > Chrysogorgia > Chrysogorgia sp. JL179-B06. The sequence goes on along the minus strand of JAYKKM010000181.1, from coordinate 984,085 downwards.
CCGGTCGTCCTTCGGATTGGACGTTAAACTGTAGGTCCCCCTCCAATTCGGGTTTGCCAGGGTCGCAAACCTAGTGAGGGACACGAGTGCACACACTGCGGCCGGTTCGCCCACTGCACGCGGCTTCCTTCGGGTTGCCACGGGTGAACCGAGACACCACAAAACAAGATCAAGTGTAGTATCTGTTCTTATCAGCTTAATATCTGGTATGCTAGGCATTGCCTAGCTCATATATTAAACTGATTTTTGGACCTCGGCCATGGGATTGTGAAGCTTGCTTCGCCCTGGCCACGGGTTGTCTCGGTATCGCACTACCTCCGAGTACGGCCCACACATCACAATAAAAAAGAAACATAAAAATAACGAAATGATTCCACTGATTCATATTTCTTATTCCTTCCAACAGGTGCAGCCGATCACCAAGCCAGTACCACCTACTCACTCTCAACACCAAACTCGAACATATGCAAATTCACAACCAACAAATCAACAATCGACAGTTCGGGATATGCAGCAATCCACGACCGACGTCAACGAACACCAAGTAAGTACGTAGCTTTAATTAAAAATAACTATGCCCTACATCGCGATCCTCTACAATTGTAATATGCATCACCAAAACATCCACGTTTTCATGCTCGAATTCACCGTTCGCCCACATGCCCGATAAACCTCTTATCCAATCAAAATCCAAAAGCCTTCGCCGGGAAAACTCATACTTACCTGACGCGAGTCTAGTAAGTATAGATCTCACCGTGCTGACGGATCCATGCTTGGACCTTGCTAAGGCCATAACGTAGGCACGTTGATTACTAGCTGTCACTGACGACAGACACGCTTCATTTTTCTTAAGGGCGCCCTTTGGTCGTCCTTCTCTCTTCGTCTTTACATCTGTAGGTAGTTTTTTAAGTAGGTAGGCAGGCTTATCCTGCGAGCCTTCGGGTTCTTCGCGGGCAGGCGCGCTTTTTACTGGGTGGGGGGTTTTTTCGTCCCTGGCGAGCAGGCGTCCTCCCTCCTGCTGGGTTTCTTCTTTTACAGGCTTAGTTCCTGTTTGTGTGTGGGTGGGGTGTTCATCCCTGGCGAGCAGGCGTCCTCCTTCCTGCTGGGATTCCCCTACGATACAGCTTGTATAGCGGGTTTTACCTACTTGTGTTTGTGTGATACTCGGTATCACAGTGTGGGCATACATTTAAATATATTATTATATATTTTGTATGCAATTCTAATTGCTCATTGTGTTGTTTTATATATATATATATATATATGTATATAAATATTTAAATACCTCTTTAATATAATATTATATTTGGTAGACATCTATACATCGTAAATATCTATATAATATTATCTAAACATTGTACTATCGGTGTATTTATATATATGAGCATATAAATATCCGAATATATAAATATATAATTTTATATATTGTCTGTATACTATCTGAATATTTATCTATTTCTGATACATATTCATCCAAATGGCTGCTGCTCCATTTACAGCAGCTCAATTCCAATTGTGGAATAATACTACATCGGTTATTTCCCTACCAAAGAAGATCGTTGGTAATGAGAAGCTAACATCTGTGCGTCCTGAATTCATTAAATCGCTTGGGCCTGCGAAGCTTGCAGGTGTTCAGGTCCTCCTTCCGCTCCAGTTTCGAGTGGAATTCAAGACGCAAGAATTGCGGCGACTTTTTGATATGCACGGTATCAATTTTCGGGGAGTTCACCTCACCCCGTCCCCTGCATATGAATTCTTAACCCAAGTATTCATTGATGCTGCGCCATTACAGTACCCAAATTCTACCTTTAGGGATGCTTTAGAACCTTATGGCCGTATCGCAGCTGTTAAACATCTTCCGGTGAAAGGCTTTGCGCACATACAGTCAGGCACGCGGATGGTGTCGATTCATCTGCGTACCCCCATTCCTTCGTATTTAATGATAGCGGGTTTCCGCTGCAAAGTCGGCTATAAAGGCCAGCCCACCACTTGTTTCGGATGTGGCAAGGCGGGTCACATCATCCAAAACTGCCCTACTCGACGAAGTGGCAAGTCTTACGCATCCGCAGTTAAATCGTCTAGTGCACTTCAACCCTCCGGCGTACCATCCCAATCCAGCTCGGCTGCTATTGGGCACAGTATGGAGGTTAACCCTTCATCGCCTGAAGAAGAGCATTTCCTCTTTGAATCGTCTGTCTTATCCGAGGTCCTTGCCAATGGGCCTGCTAATCTTAAAAAGGCAGTCGGACTTAATACCACCACCAGGAACCGTCGCTCCGATCCAAAGTTGGCTAAGCCTGCTATCCCTACAGAGGAGCAGGTTCCCAATGAGCGACCGCAGCCCATTATTCCAGATCCTTTGGAAATCTCGCTCACTGCTCCCCCTTGGCCAGTTCGTAGTGTTCTCGAAGGCCCAAATGGAGTGCTGTCCGTTCTCCTTGCCACAAATACCAGCTCGCCTGAATCTGGCGTAAATGAACTGTTTCCTTTCCCATCGGCGGGTAAAATTACCACCTTGTGTGGCTCTGTACCGGCCGCTGTTGGCCAGTGTACGGATCTTCCTCCTCCTCCTGTCGTGGATCCTTCCCTTTCAGATATGGCCCCAAAAGGGCAGAAACGGAGCTTGCAGGGCTCTCGTGAATGTCTGGAAGAAGTTACCAAAAAACCCTTGATGGATAATCCTTCCCCAGAGGAATCGGAGCATGATTTCTCGGATGAGGGTGAATCCATACCGGACACTACTATTCAAGTCCGCCTAGATCCGGATGCTCCGGAAATATTGGGTCAGAACATCCCTTTACCTGACTCACCAGATCCATCCTTGGCTGAGGACGCAAGGACTCTGTGTCGAACTCGCACTGTAGTTACTGTTACTTCACAGGTGACTGCAGGCGCTCGAGTTCTTCAAGACACTGTCGCGTCGTCTGTCTTAATTGAGGAGTATTCCAGTACCATCACGGAGGTCAGTCAATCCGACATCCCCCCTCCTGTGTCGGGGCAGGACAACAATCGCCCTGACTCAACTCCGATTTTGACACCTGTGGGTGTCCATTCTGTCGCGCCACTGTCACCTGCGCAGCAGAATTCCGCTATTTCGGGCATTGTCCCACCAACCCCTCGAGCTCCTTTGAAGCCTTCCGTTGGCCGGCTTCTACCAGCTTCCCCTCCACCTCTTCTCATGCTGAAATCCGTCCCGCATGTCATGACGGCTGGGACTCCAACAACTCTCACTGAGAATGATGAGGTAGATGTACCTGGCCATGAACAATGGGAATCTGAGAGGTGTAGTGACAACGAGCACTCATCTGTCTCTGGTTCATCGGTTTCTTCTGACGATGAAGAGAAGGTCTCTCGCGAGGAAATCGCTGCTGTTCTTTTCTCTCATAATATTATTAATGGTATATCGCCTTCCACTGGAAAGTTGGAGGCTCCTAACAAATAAGTTTTCGCCTTCAAGTTAATTACTTTGAACATTAACGGTCTGAATGACCGCACTAAACGAATAACTTTTTTGCATTGGTTAAAATGCTTACACGTAGACATAGTGTGTTTACAGGAAACACACGCATCTTCTCATGCTACTATCAGAGGTTGGTTTTCCAATTCAGGGTATGCGGTGGCTTCCTCTTCTATATCTAACAAAAGAGTCGGTACCGCTATCCTAGTCGCCTCAAAATATCAGCTTGTGAAAGTTTGGCGAGACGACGCTGGTCGTTTTACACAAGCCGAGGTTCGCATGGGAGCGGAACGGATTCGATTCGTTTCACTCTATGCCCCAAATCGAAATCCTGACCGGAATCAGTTTTTTGCCTCCCTGCCGGACCTAATGGACCTCACAGTCCCAACTTTTATCAGTGGGGATTTCAATGCTGTGCTCGATCCTGACATGGATCGTCAGCACCCTCCTTCTTATCAGCGCAAGGCACCAAATTTGGTTGCTGAGAGTGTGGTGGCACTACAGTCATTACTTTCCGCAACTAGTACTTTCCCGGTTTGGCGTCATGCACATCCCGGGGTTCGTACCTTCTCGTGGGACCATGGATCGGGTGACTGTTCTTCCCGTATAGACATGGTATGGGCTCCCATTAGTCTGACAGATTATATGGAGGATAGTGGCTACTATCCTTCCTTTTTCACCGACCACCGATACCTTCAGGTCACTTTCTCTCTTCCGTCGTCAGTGGGTCGTGGACCGGGGTATTGGAAGTTAAATTCGTCCATTCTCAAGGATTCCGAGTACGTTTTGTTGGTACAGTCATTCTGGACCTTCTGGAGGTCTTACGAGCAGGAAGCAGACTTTTCCAATCCCCTCGATTGGTGGGATATGGGAAAGTTTTATCTTCGCGAGTTATCTCGCTGCTTCTGCAAATCCCGAGCTCTTTCTTTATCCGAGACCAAGCAGCGTCTCACCCATAGGCTGGGTGAATTGCAACGCCTCCTCGATGCCGGTGACCGGAAGATGTTTTCCGAACTATGTGCGGTGCAGGAAGAGCTGCGTGCTCACGAACTTCGTGTGGCTCGAGCCGCACAGGTTCGGTCTAAGTGTCGATGGGCCGAGGAGGGGGAAATCTCGTCTGCGTATTTCTTTTCGTTGGAGAATAAACAACAAAGAAAAAAGACAATGACTGGGATTAAAGATCCTTTCTCTGGTCAGATCCACCATGACCCGCTTGAAATCCTAAGCGTGTGGCGGTCGTATTATGTCGACCTCTTCACAGCCGAACATTGTGATGTAGAAATACAGGATCGACTTCTGTCGAAGCTTGTCAAGTCCCTCTCCGATGCAGAGTGCAACCTGTGTGAGGGTCCGCTTTCGGTTGAGGAATGTGAAGCTGCCGTTAGTGGAATGTCTGCAAATAAGTCTCCAGGATCGGACGGTTTCCCCATGGAATTTTACGTCCATTTTTGGGACACTCTAGGCTCCGATTTAGTTTGGGTGCTAAATTTTGCTTATGCCCACGGGCGTCTATCTATATCCCAACGCCGTGGACTTATCATTGTATTATACAAGAAAGGTGATCGTTTGGAGACAAAGAACTGGCGTCCTATTAGTCTCCTTAACGTCGACTATAAAATTGCTACTCGCGCAATTTCTGGCCGGCTTTTGGCCGTCATTGCCAGCGTTGTCTCTCCTGACCAAACGTGCGGAATACCGGGCAGAACGATCTCAGAGAATCTGAGTGTCCTCCGCGATGTTATCGATTACGCGGAATCAGAGAATATCTCGGTCGCACTCCTGTCCTTGGACCAAGAGAAGGCCTTCGATAGGGTTGATTGGGGTTTTCTGTCACGCACATTAGAGGTGATGGGTTTTGGCCCAAGTTTTCGCAAATGGATTTCTCTTTTTTACACTGACATTGAATCAGCTGTTGTCATCAATGGCTGGACATCGCCATTTTTTCCGCCATCTCGGGGAGTGCGACAAGGATGCCCTTTGTCTCCGCTCCTGTATGTCCTATGTGCCGAGGTCCTGTCCAGCAATCTTCGGTCTGCACCGGGCATTGCGGGTCTGCAGTTACCTGGTTCTTTGCAAGAGCTTCGCTGCTCGGCCTATGCTGACGACACGACTGTCGTTATTACTTCAGATGCCTCGTTTCCTGCCGTCTTTGAGGTATACCACCAGTATGAGCTCGGCTCAGGTGCGAAGTTAAACCCTACAAAATCTAAAGGATTGTGGCTTGGCGCATGGAAAGATCGCTCTACCTCTCCGCATGGTTTAGCTTGGGTCAAGCACCTCCCTGTGCTTGGAGCCGTACTGAGTGCCTCGGACTACACTAAAGAGACATGGGAACCCCGGCTCGCGAAACTTGAGAAACGGTTGGCGTCCTGGAAAGGGCGCAGCCTTACGTATCAGGGTCGGTCCCTGATTATTAATGCTTTGGCTCTTTCCCAGATATGGCATTTGTGTACCGTCTTTACTATTCCATCATGGGTAGCTTCTCGATTGGATAAAGCCATCTGGCCTTTCTTTTGGGCAGGCAAAAAAGATCTTGTTGCTCGGCGAACTGTCGTTACCTCAAAGCAGGCAGGCGGTTTTGGCGTGGTAGACTTCCGCGTAAAAGCTGATGCTTTGCGCTTGCAGTGGTTCCGGCGGTACTTCACGGACTCCTGTGCTAAATGGAAGGACCTTTTCCGGCATTCGTTTTTGCGGAGGTTTCGTCTGGAAGTTAATTCCCTTTTAGCCCAACGCTCTTTTTCTCAGCCCCTCTCACGTCTACTTCCGCCTTTCTACCAGCAGTTACTCAAGGCATGGAAGCAATTCGGGGGAGGTCTCTATCTAAACAATTTGGTGGTGGGCATCCGGCTGGACGCACCACTTCCTATCCTTTCCATGACTACGCAGAAGGCATACCAAACTGCTTTAAAAATTCGCAGCAAACCTCCACATTGCGAGGATAAGTTTCGTCCGGTCTATGGGGATCTATATTGGGCGAATACATGGCAACAAACTCATATCATAGCTTTAGATCGCTCGGTGATAGATCATAATTGGAAGATCGCGCATGGGGTTTTATACACGGCGTCCCGGCTGGTCCACTCTTTCGGGTATCGTCGCATAGACGTCATGTGTTTCTGTCAGCAAGAGGAAGAAACTTTGGAACATTTATTTTTCCACTGTGCCTTCGCTCAAATTTTAATAAATTGGACGTATTTCCAACTTCTTCTCTCCGTCCCGACGGCTTCTCCTTTCACTGTTGCCGAACTCCTGTTTGGGTTTACTGGTCCTCGGGCTCAGTCCACCCCTAAAATCATCATGTGGATGCTCCACGTGATGAAACATCGCATTTGGATTGCCCGGTGTGACTTCCGTTTCAGAGCCATTCCACCTGATGAGGGAAACTGCCTCAAAGCTGCGATCGCTCGCATCAAATTTTTGTTGCGTGTCCACGCGGCCAAGTGCACTACAATAAGAAAACGCGCCCTCTTTATTAAAGAGTGGTTGGCCGGAGGTTCGCTGGGGGATTTTGTTCAAGGGAAGCTGGTCTTCTCTTTTTAACCTTTTTATCCTTTTATACTTTTTTAACTTAAACCTCCCTTCGCCTTGGTGTTGGGATAAAATAGTTAATGTAGGGTATATATAATCCCTTCCCTGGTCTCTCCTTAATTGGTCTGTACTGGGTGAAGTAAACAATATAATTATGAGGGTGAGGAGTCGTACTCCCAGCATGTTCAGCAGCTATGTAAGCTCCCTCTGTTTAGAATATTCATTGCATCTACGTCCTCGGAACGTAGGAATATTCTACTCAAAATAAAAACTTACCTGACGCGAGAGGCACTCTGATCACATAGGGAGTCCTCTCAGGATGAGGCCCTCTCATTGCACTTCGACTGGGTTGACTCCTGCGATTGCCCCAAATGTGGGCAACTCGAGCGTATAATTTCTGGTAGTGGGGACCTGCGTTCGCGCTCGTCCCCTTCATTCCCAAAACAAAACACTCAGACCAAATCCAACAAGCTACGCGAAGTTCACGGTCTCGCCGAATCAACATTCGATCGACACCCAGCAGCACCGAGCAAGCAACACATGCATATGTCCAACAGAATCCATCCCATCCGTTCTCCATCTCCTTTCACAAGAATCCGAAAACTACTGACGACGACAAAAAAGCTACAATCACAGACACCGATCATCAACAACACCTCGATCTATCGAATATCTTCACATCCCGTCGTTCAACTCGTCGGCAGCGATCGCCGCATAGAAACCCCCACCGCCTGCAACTTCGAGCTGTCACTTCTGCCACCCTGCATCCAACTCTCGCACCCATCCTTTATGCGGCACGTTCACAACACAACATTCCCTCACACATCTTCGCTGACGAATTCATCAATACTGAGTGCAACTCCCACGTCGTCGATCGATTGATTTACATATACGAACTCGGCGCCACTGCGAATTCGTCTCCCACAACACTTCGCATTTCCACGTAGAAAATGTCTACGACCACACCACCAGGAAAACACCGGTTCTCGTCCGATCACCGCAGTCAAGTCTGGTCGGGCGGAGTTAGTACTTGGATGGGTGACCGCCTGGGAATACTCCGTGTTGTAGACCAACCGCCTTTTGGTTTGAACGCGCTCAAATAGCGCCCGCGCTCGCCAAGTGACGGCCAGCGGAACCGCTTGTTTTTGCACACCGTTTTTTGCGTTTAAACTTTCAAAATAATGGTCGGTATCGCTTCTCGGCCTTTTGGCTAAGACCCGTTTTGGGTAGAAACCGCACGTCTCCTGCGTCTGGAGACGAATGCGAGCCACTGGTTGGGGAGTGATCCGTCTACGGACGTAAAAAGTGGTCCCTCGGACTTTAAACGTGCCGTCTTTTGGACGTTAAACGTTGCCTTCGGGTGATAATTTGGTTTGTGTACCTAGTAGTGTCTTCAGGTACTGGCACGAACGGGCACTTAAACCCCGCGTCTCCTAGACGTTAAACAGGTGTCCTGACGGACATTAAATGTTCACGGATCGCTCGTGTAAAACGATCGTCTCCTAGACGTTAAACAGGCGTCCCCTGGACGTTAAATAGGCGTCTCCTAGACGTTAAACAGGCGTCGTGACTGACGTTAAATTGAGTTCACGGATCGCTCGTGTAAAACGATCGCCTTCTCGGATAAGGGCGTTAAACCGTAGGTCCTCGGCTGCTTCGGCGGAACCGGTTGTCCTTCGGATTGGACGTTAAACTGTAGGTCCCCCTCCAATTCGGGTTTGCCAGGGTCGCAAACCTAGTGAGGGACACGAGTGCACACACTGCGGCCGGTTCGCCCACTGCACGCGGCTTCCTTCGGGTTGCCACGGGTGAACCGAGACACCACAAAACAAGATCAAGTGTAGTATCTGTTCTTATCAGCTTAATATCTGGTATGCTAGGCATTGCCTAGCTCATATATTAAACTGATTTTTGGACCTCGGCCATGGGATTGTGAAGCTTGCTTCGCCCTGGCCACGGGTTGTCTCGGTATCGCACTACCTCCGAGTACGGCCCACACATCACAATAAAAAAGAAACATAAAAATAACGAAATGATTCCACTGATTCATATTTCTTATTCCTTCCAACAGGTGCAGCCGATCACCAAGCCAGTACCACCTACTCACTCTCAACACCAAACTCGAACATATGCAAATTCACAACCAACAAATCAACAATCGACAGTTCGGGATATGCAGCAATCCACGACCGACGTCAACGAACACCAAGTAAGTACGTAGCTTTAATTAAAAATAACTATGCCCTACATCGCGATCCTCTACAATTGTAATATGCATCACCAAAACATCCACGTTTTCATGCTCGAATTCACCGTTCGCCCACATGCCCGATAAACCTCTTATCCAATCAAAATCCAAAAGCCTTCGCCGGGAAAACTCATACTTACCTGACGCGAGAGTTACGCTCGAGTGTCTGATGAGTATCTAACTTGCAGTTTTGAGGGATCCATGCGTGGACCTTGCTAAGGCCATAACCTAAAAACTGGCAATTACGAGCTATCGCTGTCGATAGACAACTTTCTTTTTTCGGGCGCTCGTTGTGCGACCCTCTCTTCATCTTTTTTATCTGTAGTTAGTTAGTAGTTTAGGCAGGCTTAACCTGCGAACCTTCGGGTTCTTCGCGTGCAGGCGCTTTTTCCTGCTGGGTGGTTTGGGGGGTGTTTCGTCCCTGGCGAGCAGGCGTCCTCCCTCCTGCTGGGTATTCTTTTTTTACGGGTTTTTAATACCTGTTTGTGTGTGTTGGGGGGTTTTTCGTCCCTGACGAGCAGGCGTCCTCTTTCCTGCTGGGGGTTACCCTTGCGTGCAGACGCTGTTGTCTTTTTTCTCTTTCTTATAATATACTTCAGTATATTATAGTGTGTATATATACAATATTAGATACTCTCTTGTCTACTATATTGTATATGGTATATATCGAATTATACTTTTCTATACCTATATATATATTTATATATATATATATATATAATTTGATATATCCCTATAAATTATTAAACTCTCCTAAACTTATACTAACCCTTGCATTATATTAAATAATGCTATTATAATATATTCTATTATATTATACTATACTTTATTAACCTATAATTAAATAAATCTACATCCTCATTATGGCACAGCAATCGTCGTATAGCGATGTAGATTTTTGTGTCTGGAATAGCACGACCTCTGTGGTCACTCTTCCAAAACGGATTGTTGGGAAAGACCAACTCAAACATGTGCGTATTGAGTTTCTCAAGGCACTTGGCCCAGAAAAGATCCTGGGCATCCAGATCCTGCCCAAAATGCAGCTCCGCGTCCAGTTCAAATCTGTGGATCTGTGTAGGGCTTTCAATATCCAAGGGTGTGATTTTCGGGGTGTCCATCTAACCCCTGAAGCCGCGTATGAACATCTAACGCTGGTTTTTGTGGAACTTGCTCCGCTGCAGTTCCCTAATAATGATTTCAAGGAAGCCCTTTCGCCCTTCGGCAGAGTTGCTGCTGTTAAGCACCTGCCTGTTAAGGGCTACCCAAACATCCAGTCGGGTACCCGTATGATCACGATGCATCTTACGCAGAGTATCCCGACTTTTATCAAAATAGCAGGCTATCGGTGCCGCATTAAATACAAAGATCAGCCGACCACCTGCTTTGGTTGTGGCAAATTAGGCCACACCGTCAAACGCTGTCCTGGGCGGACTTATGCTTCGATTGCAGCTGCTGATACGGCTGCTGCTCCTGCAACTGTGGTTGTCGTTGACCTTCCTCCTGCTGCTAGGTCGGACACGACGCCACCACCACCGCCGCCGCCTCCTCCTCCACCACCACCACATCCACCTTGGAGTGGTGAGGATTTATTGTCCTTGTTTTCAGAGGTACCCTCTGTTGACCGGACCTCCAGGGTTGAGGATGACACCCTTTTGATTACCATCGCGAGCCATCTTCCGCCATGTAATTCCTCCACTGAGGTTTCATTAGAGACGATGGCACCAAAGGGGACAAAACGGCTCCTTCATTTTAGTGATGATGATGATGAGCCTAAACGACAGCTTCTCGATCTTCTATCAGATCAGGAATCAATTCCTGACACTACGGTGGATGTATCGCTCGACCCGGATGCCTCCGTTCTCCATCTTCCCACCGCTGCCGCGGTAAACGAGGCTCTGATTACAGTGCCCATTACGGACACTGTACCGCAAATCCCTTCTTCCTTGGCTTCGGTCGAGGTTTCACCTACCGGTGATGGTAATACTGCTCCTCGTTCACCGGAGCAACATTACCCGAGTGACGTGGAAATTGTACCACCCACTCCTCTCTTAACACGCCGCTCATCGCGTGTTCGTATCATGGCTCCCGTTCTTCCACAGGCGGGGATCACTGATTGCCAACCACCATCCCAAACCGTTTCCACGGATCAGGATATTCCTGGTCATGAAATCTGGCCTGAAGATGAGGGTTTTAGTCAAACCGGGGCTTCTGTATGTACCCCCGAGAATACACCTCTTCCATTGATTCAAGATGATGTATTCGGTATCGTTTCCGATCCTGGCTCTGCTGGGTTCTCTGAGAACATAGAACAGGATGGTAATTCGGGAATGTCAGTTTTTTTAACTCGTTTAGAGAAGTTGCTTGACGTGAGTGCGGATGGGCCGTATGCCGATCCCACCTAATTGTTCACCACCCCTACAATTCACGTTCAAGCTGTTAACTGTGAATATAAATGGTCTAAATGACCGAACTAAACGGCTTACTTTTATCCAATGGCTTAATTGCGTTAAGCCGGATATTGTGTGTTTGCAAGAAACACATGCAAAATCGCATGCTACTTTGCGATCTTGGTTTTCTTCTTCTGGTTATGCGGTCGCCTCTTCGTCCATCTCTAATAAACGAGTAGGCACCGCTATCCTAATTCATTCTCGTCACCAGCTTGAAAAGGTTCGACGAGACGAGGCTGGCCGTTTCGTACAGGCGGAGGTAACAATGGACGAGGAGAGGGTCCGTTTTGTTTCTTTGTATGCTCCTAGCCGAAATCCGGAGAGGAATAAGTTTTTTTCCTCCCTACCAGATTTCATCGATCTGGCCTTGCCCACTTTTTTATGTGGGGATTTTAATTCTGTTCTGGATCCCACTCTGGACCGGCGCCACCCGCCGTCGTACCAGCGTGCAGCACCGAACCTAGTTGCAGAGAGTGTGTCTGCTTTGCAGTCACTTCTTTCGGCGACAAATACCTTCCCAGTATGGCGTACGCAACACCCCGGTGTACGGTCCTTTTCCTGGGACCACGCTTCTGGAGAGTGCTCTTCCCGAATTGATATGGTTTGGGCTCCCATAAACTTTCAAGAGTATGTGGAGGACAGTGATTACTTTCCTTCCTTCTTTACTGACCATCGTTATCTTCTGGTCACTTTTACACTCCCATCATCTGTTGGTCTTGGACCGGGATATTGGAAATTCAATACTTCTGTACTTCAGGAGATGGAGTATTGTACGTTAGTTAAATCTTTTTGGACCTTCTGGCGCTCGCAAAAGCACGATTTCTCCAACCCTCTCGACTGGTGGGACATGGGGAAATTTTACCTGCGTGCAGTCACTAGGAGTTTTTGCAAGGCGAAAGCTCTGGCAGCGTCAGCTTTGAAAGTAGTTTTAAATCGTCGGCTGCTAAATTTACAGCGTCTATTCGATGCTGGGGACTCTTCTGTTTTCGCTGAACTCTGTGCCGTTCAGGAAGACTTGCGCGCTTACGAGATTAGAGAAGCTCGTGCTTCTCAAGTGCGTGCTAGGTGTCTATGGGCGGAAGAGGGTGAAAAGTCCACTGCTTATTTCTTTTCCTTGGAAAAGAAGCACCGGGAAAAAAAGACTATGACTGCGATCAAAGACCCTTCCACCTCTGTTGTTCACCATGACTCTCTTGCCATTCTGCACATATGGCAAGAGTACTATACCAATCTATTCTCTGCTGAGGATTGTGATACCGTTTTGCAAGATGTACTTCTCTCCAAACTTGTGAAGCAACTTTCTGCGGAGGGTCAAGCAAGTTGTGAGGGCCTTCTCACTCCGGAGGAGTGTTATACAGCTGTTGCCGGTATGGCAACTGGTAAGACGCCAGGTTCGGACGGGTTTCCGGCCGAGTTTTATTCCACTTTTTGGGATTTTCTCGGTCCGGACCTGGTTGAAGTCTTGAACTACGCCTACTCCACTGGTTCACTCTCTACCTCACAGAGAAGGGGGCTGATTATTGTATTATATAAAAAAGGGGATCGTCTCGAGACCAAAAATTGGCGCCCCATTAGCCTTCTTAACACGGATTATAAGATCGCAACTCGTGCTATTTCCGGTCGCCTCCTCCGTGTGATATCCTCGGTGGTATCGCCCGACCAAACGTGTGGAATCCCGGGTAGAACAATTGGTGAAAACCTTACCGTTTTGCGAGATGTCATCGATTTGGCTGAATCACACCAGCTCCCGGTGGCACTCCTTTCTCTCGATCAAGAAAAAGCCTTTGACCGTGTCGATTGGGGTTTCCTGACACGTACTTTAATTAGTATGGGCTTTGGTCCCAGCTTTCGGACATGGATCCAACTTTTTTATACAAACGTTGAATCCTCTGTCATGATAAATGGCTGGATGTCACCTTTCTTCCATCCATCTCGGGGAGTTCGACAGGGTTGCCCTCTGTCACCACTTCTTTACGTCTTGTGTGCAGAGGTTCTTGCATGCAATCTCCGTACTGACCCTGGAATTTCCGGCCTGAGATTGCCGGACTCGCTCCTCGAACTGCGTTGCTCATGCTACGCCGATGACACGACCATTGTTGTCACATCTGACAACTCGCTGCCTGCAGTTTTCTCAGTGTACGAGAACTACGCTAAAGGCACTGGCGCTAAGTTAAACCGTGGCAAGTCCAAAGGACTGTGGCTAGGGGCGTGGAAACATCGCACGGATACCCCCCACGGTTTGACATGGGTTCAAGATCTTCCTGTACTTGGGGCCGTCCTCAGTGCTTCGGACTATACCACGGCGACCTGGGAACCTCGCATCGCCAAGGTGGAAAAAAGGCTTTCCTCTTGGAAAGGGCGTAGCCTATCCTATCAGGGTAAAGCCCTTATTGTTAATGCCCTCGCTTTGTCTCAAATATGGCATTTGTGTACGGTCTTTGTCATGCCTGGATGGGTGGCATCCAGACTTGATAAAGCCATTTGGCCTTTCTTCTGGGCGGGCAAAAAGGATCTGGTTGCTCGTCGAACGGTGACCACAGCATGTTCGGCAGGAGGTTTTGGTGTGGTTGACTTTCGATTAAAAGCAGATGCATTACGGCTACAATGGCTGAAAAGGGTTTATTCTGCTTCGGGGGCGAAATGGAAGTGTCTTTTCCGCTACCTTTTAGGTAAAGGCTTTAATTTAAGGCTTGATGCCCTGCTAAGGCTTCGGTCTTTCAAGCGGACATCGCTCCAAAGCCTCCCGCCTTTTTACCAACAGTTACTGAAAGCCTGGCGCTCCTTCCAAGGTGGGACCAGTAACGGTGCGCTTGCAATTGGTACCTCGCGTGATGTGCCTCTGACCATCGAGGACTTCACGACACAGAAGGTCTACCGTATCGCTATCGCTCTAAGGCACAAACCTCCTCACTGTGAGGAAAAGTTTCGCCCTGTCTATGGCGATCTCTACTGGCCAGATACCTGGCAGCAAGTACACATGCTCCATCTAGAACGTGGGGTAATAGATCTCAATTGGAAGATCGCCCACGGTGTTCTTTACACTGCGGTTAGGATGGTGCGATCGTTCGGTTATCACCGTATAGAGATTATGTGCTTTTGTGGTGCTGATGAAGAGTCTCTGGAGCATCTCTTTTTCCATTGCTCTTTCGCTCAGCTTCTTATCAACTGGGTGTTTTATCAGTTGACGCTATCGGTACCAAACGCCACACCGTTTACAGTCCAAGAGCTTCTTTTTGGCTTTACGGGTGCGCGGAAGGATTTCATTCCAAAAATTATCATGTGGCTGTTGCAGCTGGTGAAGCATCGTATCTGGATTGCCCGCTGCGACTTCCGCTTCCGTGACATTCAACCAGTCGAGAGTAGCTGCCTTAAAGTAGTCATTGCGCGCTCAAAATTCCTGTTGCGTCTGCACGCGAAAAAACATTCTTCTCCACGCCGTCGGGCCATTTTTGAAAAAGAATGGCTTGCTGGGGGGTCCTTGGGGGTTTTTAATGGTGAGAAGCTTGACTTCTCTTTTTAACCTTTTTAACCTTTTATCCTTTTTAACATAAACCTCCCTTCGCCTTGGCGTTGGGATAAATTAGTTAATGTAGGATATTAAATTTAATTCCTTCCCTGGTCTCTCCTTAATTGGTCTGCACTGGGCGAAGTAAACATCCTTTTTCCTTCTTTCTTTATCTAGGATCATTGTTGCCTCTCGCGTCTCAAGGATTCTAGGTTTCCATCTTTGGGGGTGAGAGTCATGCTCTCAGCACAGTTAGCAGCTTTGTAGGCTCCCCCTGTTTAGTATATTCATTGCACGTACGTCCTCGGAATGTACGAATATTCTATTCAAAATAAAACTTACCTGACGCGAGAGGCACTCTGATCACATAGGGAGTCCTCTCAGGATGAGGCCCTCTCATTGCACTTCGACTGGGTTGACTCCTGCGATTGCCCCAAATGTGGGCAACTCGAGCGTATAATTTCTGGTAGTGGGGACCTGCGTTCGCGCTCGTCCCCTTCATTCCCAAAACAAAACACTCAGACCAAATCCAACAAGCTACGCGAAGTTCACGGTCTCGCCGAATCAACATTCGATCGACACCCAGCAGCACCGAGCAAGCAACACATGCATATGTCCAACAGAATCCATCCCATCCGTTCTCCATCTCCTTTCACAAGAATCCGAAAACTACTGACGACGACAAAAAAGCTACAATCACAGACACCGATCATCAACAACACCTCGATCTATCGAATATCTTCACATCCCGTCGTTCAACTCGTCGGCAGCGATCGCCGCATAGAAACCCCCACCGCCTGCAACTTCGAGCTGTCACTTCTGCCACCCTGCATCCAACTCTCGCACCCATCCTTTATGCGGCACGTTCACAACACAACATTCCCTCACACATCTTCGCTGACGAATTCATCAATACTGAGTGCAACTCCCACGTCGTCGATCGATTGATTTACATATACGAACTCGGCGCCACTGCGAATTCGTCTCCCACAACACTTCGCATTTCCACGTAGAAAATGTCTACGACCACACCACCAGGAAAACACCGGTTCTCGTCCGATCACCGCAGTCAAGTCTGGTCGGGCGGAGTTAGTACTTGGATGGGTGACCGCCTGGGAATACTCCGTGTTGTAGACCAACCGCCTTTTGGTTTGAACGCGCTCAAATAGCGCCCGCGCTCGCCAAGTGACGGCCAGCGGAACCGCTTGTTTTTGCACACCGTTTTTTGCGTTTAAACTTTCAAAATAATGGTCGGTATCGCTTCTCGGCCTTTTGGCTAAGATCAAGTGTAGTATCTGTTCTTATCAGCTTAATATTTTTGTTAAGTTTTACACTTGGTCTTGTTAAAATTCAAGGTTTTCGAGAGGTGATCCCGTGAGTTAGAGGTATCAGAGGGTGGATCCATGCTCCAGTTGCTAACTGGTAACACTCTCTTGCCTTGAAATGAACGGTTCCCGGTCTACCTCCTTGGGGGCCCACAGGGAAGGGTTCTTTAGGAACCATTCCGAAGTACCTGTGGAATCTCAGAGAGGGAAACCCATGCGCAATTGGGATTGTGCATGCGTGCCGGGCATTTTGGGACCGCCACGATCTGTTGTGCCTTTGGCGCTTCAGAAAGTGGTTGAAACAAGTGCCCGGTCGTCGCCGCTCTCGTGGAGTATCTCTGGGTGCTCCTCGAGCTGCACCGCCACAGTTATGTGGTCTGCTGTTTCTGGCCCGTTGTCAGGAACAGCACCGTTGCCGACGTTTCCTCCCGCCTTACTAAATCTCCTGGACCATCCTGCCACCACCGTACCCACCGCCGAACCAACCTGGACCGTATCCTACGAAGCCAACCTCCTGACCGCCACTCTTTCCTGGCCAATGCCTGCTCCTGATTCTTCCGCTGCCTCTCCGACCGCCTCTCCACTGTCTTCCTCGCCGTCCTCCGACGCTGGCTACTTCTCCGCCAGTCCTCCAGCCAACAACTATTCGCCTATCAAGATGCGCTCGTTCGCCGATGTGGTCGCCTCTTCGCCCGTCGCTCCGACTATCGCTTCGCCGTCCTGGGAACCTGACACCAGCGACGTGGCCGTCCAGACATCTTCCACGATTATTTACAAAACACAACAGGAAGATGCCCAGACAACCACCGAGCCAACGCCAGCCACTTCGACCGCCAGCCAAACATCTTTCACCGAAACGTCCGCATCTACAACCCAAACCTCTACTTCCTCTCCCGCTGTCCTCGAACAAACAACTTCTGCCTCTCAGACCGACGCTGCTCCTAATACCTGCTCGGTTCAAACACAATCGCCTGCGCCACAACGTTCCAAAAGCAAAGGCACCCAGTCTTTTACAAAATGCAAATCTTTGGCCTGTCAAACCGTCCAAGCGTCACCGATAAACAATGCCGATATGGGGTCAAAGGAAGCTCAATCCACGAACATAATTAACCAAAACCAAAGAAAGAGCTATCCTGAGACCACCTTCTCCACTTGCAAACTGTGCCGCCAAACCGACTTGCCCTTCAAAGACCCCCGCAGACATTACCTCGAATGCCTGGCCCATCCGATGTTCGGCGGGAACAAAAGTGGGAAACTCGAAGAATTACTCCAGATACTTGCCAACAACGCGTGCGATCTGCTCAACCTACCCGCTGGCGCCGACAACACTGTCCTATTTGAATTTAACACTACAACGAGCAAGGACAGCGAAATCGAACCCGGCTGGATGGACGATATGAAAGCATATGGAACCGAGCCTGAATCATATGACGATGACTACGACCATGCGGAAGACTGTGACTACGAGGAAGACTACGCCGATGAATAACATGATGGAAGCTCCTAACGGAGCTTTCACACACACTTTAACTTATATTTTCAACCTTTTATGTTTAATGCCTTTTAGTACATGCAAGTCATTCGGACTCATACCTAGCCAGGAGTTACTACATCCCATGAGAGTATCTACCTGTTTTCAATAAATTGCACACACCCAAAATTTTAGGTTTCATGAATAAGATGAGTCACTCGGACACATACAAATTAAACAGACATTAACACTTAGGATCACTATAAGCACTCTGTTCTTATCAGCTTAATCACTTTGATTGCGCTTACACTTGATCTCCCCAGTATGTTTTCAGGTCTATTCTGCTCCTAAAAGTCTTCTGGTCATTCTGTGCTACTTTATTTTGGAAGAAATTTATTTCCCGTGGTTTTATTTGGGATAATTTATCTGATCGTCTTGAATTACGCGCCTTGGCAGTTGGCTGCCCTTTTGTAATTTTGGATTTTCTCTGGCGTTGGTTCTATTTGCCGTTTCGTACTCTTCAGTTGTTCTTGGTTTTATTGTAACCTACTGTCCTCCAAGTTTCAAGTTTGTTGGCCAAGTCAAATTTGAATTATTCATTATTTTGTACTTTGACGGTTGATTTTCCTGTGACTTGATACTCAAGCTTCTCGTATCCTGGCAACAACAATTGCACAATAACAATTGACATTATCTCCGCGAGTTTTTACTCTCCTGTCTCGTTCTTTTTGTGGATATAACCGCCTGGCATCCCTCGATATCCTGGTATCAGTTGCTTCTACCTGGTTGTGCTTGCTTTACATTTATTCTGGTTTTCTATGCGCGACTTCCGCTTATCTATATATTCTCTGTCTTGGTTCTCGTCGCCTGACCTTGACCTGATGGTTCGTGAATTATCAGTCAGTCTTTGTTTGCCGCTTCCTGCTGGTTTATCACCGAACTATTGAACGTTGCTTTGTCTTTCTCTGCATTTTCATCAAACTTTCATCGTGTTTGGCCGTTTGGTTCGAATTTACATTGTTTTTTAAACTTGTAGTATGTACGGGGCTTCCCCTGTTTGTCTCGTCTAATTATGGAACTATTATCTAACTCCCGCTGTCATCAGTTCAAGTGCCCCAAGTGCGCCTACTCGACGTTTTCTCAAGGTGGTTTGGCTGTTCACAGTAATAAGTGTCATCCGATAATTGATCTTTCGGTTAAATCTGTCTCGGTTGTTCGCTCATATCCGGAGGGGAAGAAATTTCAATGCTGTTTATGTAATAACATTATTGCTGGTTTTCCGGGTTTCAAACGCCATTTTAAAAATGTTCATCCCAACACGGTTCTTCTGGCTTCTGGCCATTGCTCAGTCTGCAATAAAATTCTTCCCTGCGCAAGATCTATCAGTATGCATTGCAGTCGCGAACATAACATTTCGAAGAAGAAAGCCTCCAGATTTTTCCCGCCAAGTCCTAATTCGTCTCCCATTATGTCAACCATCACTCCTGCCTCTCAAGATATTGGTGAAGCTTCCCAACCTGTTTCCTCTTCCTGCAGCCTTCCTCCTCCTCCTGGTTTGAATAGTCGCTCTCGCAGGCGTCGCGTTTTGAGACCTTCATTATCCCATCTTCCCGAGGATGTTCCGGCGGCTTCCGAGGAAAGTCCGAACTCTTCCGCAGCTGGCCCGACACCTGTCGAAGTCGTCCCGACGAATCACGACCTCCCTCTGCTGCCTGAACTCTCCCCCGCATCACCCCCTGACACCAACTTCACCTTTCCACCTACCTGCTCGTCGGGCACAGTGCAAAATGGCGAAGTTAGTGACAGTTTTGTATTTCATACCGGCCCGGATGACCAATCCGTTTGGGATCCTCAGCACCCTTCTCCCACTGAGGCACCATCACCCACCTTTTCCTCCCACGCGAGTGTAGAACTCTCCGCCACATCACCCCCTGACACCAACTTCACCTTTCCACCTACCTCCTCGTCGGGCACTGAGCAAAATGGCGAAGTCAGTGACAGCTTCGTATTACATACCGGCCCGAATGACCAATCCGTTTGGGATCCCCGACACCCTTCTCCCACTGAGGCACCATCACCCACCTTTCTCTCCCGCGAGAGTGTAGTCGACCCGCTTGATCGCTTCCTCAATAACATGGACCCTGAACTTGATACCTCCCCACCCAGTATCGCCTCCCACCGCGATATTTTCCACCTGGATTCCATACCAGCGTCACCTCCTCCTTCCCAACTCATCCGCGAGCTTCTCCAAGATACCCCCAGGCCGGCACCTTCCTCCATTCTCTCGACACTGGTAGCCGATGACCGTGCTGTTTCACCTACCCCTCTACCTCCGCTCCTGCGACCTAACACTCACCGTCCTCGTGCCAGCGATTACTTTGGCCCCTCTCGCGAGCTGCGTCTTCCACCCGAACCGCGACCACCCGAACCGCGACCACCCGAACTGCGACCACCCGAACCGCGACCACCGGAACCGCCTGAACCGCGACCTCCTGATGAAGTAGAAATCGACGAACCTGTTTCAGATACCCAAGCCTCCACCGATGGTACGAATAACACCGCCCTTCGAAAAGAGTTCCGTGACCACTGGGTGGCTCAGTTCAATCAAGAGTTATCGTGGGAAGTGTTCTCTGACCTTTGCCTGCAGTTCGCTGAACGCGGCCGCGAATTAGCTCTAACTTTATCCCGACGGTTCCCCACCAGACCTCCGCCCGGCCCACGCCGACCCGACTGTCCACACGCTCGCCCACCTCATGGACACTTCCGCCCACGCTTTGACAGAGCTGAAGCTCGACGCATTCAGCTGTTTTATAAGAATTCGAAGAAGCGTGCGGCACGAAAGATCCTAAAGCCCGATAACCCGTTCTATAGTGGAACGAAGCAGGACGCTGCAGACTTCTTCACCCAAGTCTTTTCCCGCCAGCCATGTGACACTGCCGCCCTACAACAAGCCCTCAACACCCATGTCCCCACCGCTCTACCCGATGAAAGCCTCTTCCACGACCCTGGTCCTGAAGAAATTAAAGTCAAGATCCGCTCATGCGCAAACACCTCACCCGGTCCAGATCGCATTGAATATCGGCATCTGAAGGCCATCGACCCGGGCTGCGAGATCTTGACACTCATTTACCAACACTGTATGGCCCATCGCGACGTCCCTGACGCCTGGAAATCTGCCATTACAGTGTTGATTCACAAAAAAGCGGCAACTGATGACCCCTCTAACTTTCGACCCATTGCGCTCATGTCGTGTATTTACAAGGTTCTTATGGGAGTCCTTGCCAAACGTATGACGCGGTGGGCCATTTCCAACGACATCCTTTCCCATGAGCAGAAGAGCGCCCGCCCCTCGGAGGGGTGCTATGAACATTCATTCCTGTTGCAATCCCTCGTCGGAGATGCTCGTAGGAACCAGAAGAACGTCTTCTTGGCCTGGTTAGACCTGCGAAACGCCTTTGGTAGCATTCCTCATGAAGCTCTCACCACCACCCTCTCTCACATTGGTGCACCTCCGGACCTCGTCCAATTCATCTCCAATATGTACACTAACTCTTACACCCAAGTCCGCATTGGAGATGAACTTACAGACCCTATTCCAATCCTAGCTGGCGTTAAACAAGGATGTCCCCTCAGTCCCATCCTCTTTAACCTCTCCATTGAATTGATTCTCCGCCACGCCAAAGCCACCGCTGAAGCCAATGGTCCAGCACTCCACCACCAGCGACCATTGTCCGTCCTTGCCTACGCCGATGACCTCGTCATTATCTCCCGTCATCGAGCCCGACTGCAGAAAGTCCTTGATGCTGTGTCCGAAGCTGCCAACACCATTGGCCTTTCTTTCCGTCAGGATAAGTCAGCCTCCCTCTCCTTCACCAACTCCAACCGTAGAGAATTGTACCCGAATCGTATAGAACCGTTTGTCTATACCGTCCAGGACCAACCCATGCCAGTTTTGCAGGAAGAAGATCACTATAGGTACCTCGGGGTTCCTATAGGTGTTATCCATAATTTCGATAACGTTGAAAACCTGATTCCGCCCCTCATCCGCGACCTTGATAAAATCAACGAATCACTCCTTGCACCCTGGCAGAAGCTGGACATGATAAGGTCATTCATCCAGCCCAGCCTCACCTTTGCCATTCGCGCTGGTTACACCCATAAGCAGACGTTATCCACCTTCCGTACCAAACTGGTCTCCACTGTCAGATCGATCTGCAACCTCCCAAACCGAGCCACCACCCATTATATCTTTGCCCACAAACGCACTGGTGGCCTTGGTCTCCAAGACCCTACGGCTGAGGTCGATGCCCAGACTATCGTTCAGGCAATTAAGATGCTCTCGTCCGATGACCCGACCGTTGCTAAGATCGCTCGCAGTGAACTCCTGCAGACAGTCCGCCATGCCTCCCAATCCGAACCTACCGCTGCACTGGTGTCCAACTTCCTGTCTTCTTCTGCAGATGATCGCCTCCAGAATATGCGCTACCGCACCTCATCTGTCTGGACCCGAGCCCGCCTTGCCACCAAACATCTTGGCATCACTTTCAACTTCTTGGATGCTGGTCCAGCAACAATTGAAGACGCTGATAATGAGGCTGTCCCCGCTGTCAAAGCCTGCAGATATCTTCACGCCTCGATCCAAAACGGTCACGCCAATAGCCTGATGGCCCTTCCTGACCAGGGTAAGGTGGCCCGTACCCTCGCCGATGACCTTTACGCCAATGGTTCGGCATGGCATTACACTGGCCTCAACATCCAGTTCAAGGACTGGCGTTTTATCCATCGAGCGCGACTCAACTGCATTCCCTTGAATGTCCCCAAGAGTCGTTGGTCCGCCTGTTCACCAACCTGCCGTCATTGCCCCGACGACGAGACACTACCGCATGTTTTAAATCACTGCACCAGAAATTTTGTAGCCTCCCGTCAACGCCATGACCGCATCATCGATCGCCTTACCAACGCCGTCCGATTCGGAACCGTCACCACCGACCGCTGTGTCCCCGAATCCCACATCCGCCTCCGCCCAGACATTGTGATTGAAGAGGACCAGAAGGTCACCATCATTGACGTCGTCTGCCCGTTCGAGAACAACCCCGATGCCCTTAACGAAGCCGGCCAACGCAAACTGACAAAGTACGAGCCTCTAAAGCAATATTTTCTCTCGCTTGGGAAAGAGTGCTCAGTCCACGCGTTCGTGATCGGCGCCCTTGGCACCTGGCACTCACCCAATGAGATGGTCCTCCGTAAGCTTGGGATGACACGCTTCTACAAGAAGCTGTTCCGCAAGTTATGCTGCACTGACGTCATTCAAGGATCCACCGCCATCTACAGACAACACCTTGGGATGGACACTGTTGATGACCTCCGAGCTGCCGTTGACCCATAAACATTATTCTATAATTATTCGAACTATATCTTAGTCTCTACCGAACTTTGCATGATTAATATAGCTTATTTCTTTCTTTTTTCATTAGTCACAAAAGAATGACTACTTTTATAGTTTCCCGCCTGAGATAAAGGCAACCTAATTTTTCTCTTTTTTCACTCTCTTTCTTTTCCTCTTTCTTTACTTTAACGCCACCTGGCACTTACCTTGTTAATATATATATAATCTTACTATACTTAATTAGTAACTTGTACTAGGCCCATCATTTCGAAAGAAATAAATTGATTTAAATCTGTTCTTATCAGCTTAATATCTGGTATGCTAGGCATTGCCTAGCTCATATATTAAACTGATTTTTGGACCTCGGCCATGGGATTGTGAAGCTTGCTTCGCCCTGGCCACGGGTTGTCTCGGTATCGCACTACCTCCGAGTACGGCCCACACATCACAATAAAAAAGAAACATAAAAATAACGAAATGATTCCACTGATTCATATTTCTTATTCCTTCCAACAGGTGCAGCCGATCACCAAGCCAGTACCACCTACTCACTCTCAACACCAAACTCGAACATATGCAAATTCACAACCAACAAATCAACAATCGACAGTTCGGGATATGCAGCAATCCACGACCGACGTCAACGAACACCAAGTAAGTACGTAGCTTTAATTAAAAATAACTATGCCCTACATCGCGATCCTCTACAATTGTAATATGCATCACCAAAACATCCACGTTTTCATGCTCGAATTCACCGTTCGCCCACATGCCCGATAAACCTCTTATCCAATCAAAATCCAAAAGCCTTCGCCGGGAAAACTCATACTTACCTGACGCGAGAGGCACTCTGATCACATAGGGAGTCCTCTCAGGATGAGGCCCTCTCATTGCACTTCGACTGGGTTGACTCCTGCGATTGCCCCAAATGTGGGCAACTCGAGCGTATAATTTCTGGTAGTGGGGACCTGCGTTCGCGCTCGTCCCCTTCATTCCCAAAACAAAACACTCAGACCAAATCCAACAAGCTACGCGAAGTTCACGGTCTCGCCGAATCAACATTCGATCGACACCCAGCAGCACCGAGCAAGCAACACATGCATATGTCCAACAGAATCCATCCCATCCGTTCTCCATCTCCTTTCACAAGAATCCGAAAACTACTGACGACGACAAAAAAGCTACAATCACAGACACCGATCATCAACAACACCTCGATCTATCGAATATCTTCACATCCCGTCGTTCAACTCGTCGGCAGCGATCGCCGCATAGAAACCCCCACCGCCTGCAACTTCGAGCTGTCACTTCTGCCACCCTGCATCCAACTCTCGCACCCATCCTTTATGCGGCACGTTCACAACACAACATTCCCTCACACATCTTCGCTGACGAATTCATCAATACTGAGTGCAACTCCCACGTCGTCGATCGATTGATTTACATATACGAACTCGGCGCCACTGCGAATTCGTCTCCCACAACACTTCGCATTTCCACGTAGAAAATGTCTACGACCACACCACCAGGAAAACACCGGTTCTCGTCCGATCACCGCAGTCAAGTCTGGTCGGGCGGAGTTAGTACTTGGATGGGTGACCGCCTGGGAATACTCCGTGTTGTAGACCAACCGCCTTTTGGTTTGAACGCGCTCAAATAGCGCCCGCGCTCGCCAAGTGACGGCCAGCGGAACCGCTTGTTTTTGCACACCGTTTTTTGCGTTTAAACTTTCAAAATAATGGTCGGTATCGCTTCTCGGCCTTTTGGCTAAGATCAAGTGTAGTATCTGTTCTTATCAGCTTAATATCTGGTATGCTAGGCATTGCCTAGCTCATATATTAAACTGATTTTTGGACCTCGGCCATGGGATTGTGAAGCTTGCTTCGCCCTGGCCACGGGTTGTCTCGGTATCGCACTACCTCCGAGTACGGCCCACACATCACAATAAAAAAGAAACATAAAAATAACGAAATGATTCCACTGATTCATATTTCTTATTCCTTCCAACAGGTGCAGCCGATCACCAAGCCAGTACCACCTACTCACTCTCAACACCAAACTCGAACATATGCAAATTCACAACCAACAAATCAACAATCGACAGTTCGGGATATGCAGCAATCCACGACCGACGTCAACGAACACCAAGTAAGTACGTAGCTTTAATTAAAAATAACTATGCCCTACATCGCGATCCTCTACAATTGTAATATGCATCACCAAAACATCCACGTTTTCATGCTCGAATTCACCGTTCGCCCACATGCCCGATAAACCTCTTATCCAATCAAAATCCAAAAGCCTTCGCCGGGAAAACTCATACTTACCTGACGCGAGAGTTACGCTCGAGTGTCTGATGAGTATCTAACTTGCAGTTTTGAGGGATCCATGCGTGGACCTTGCTAAGGCCATAACCTAAAAACTGGCAATTACGAGCTATCGCTGTCGATAGACAACTTTCTTTTTTCGGGCGCTCGTTGTGCGACCCTCTCTTCATCTTTTTTATCTGTAGTTAGTTAGTAGTTTAGGCAGGCTTAACCTGCGAACCTTCGGGTTCTTCGCGTGCAGGCGCTTTTTCCTGCTGGGTGGTTTGGGGGGTGTTTCGTCCCTGGCGAGCAGGCGTCCTCCCTCCTGCTGGGTGTCCCTTTGCGTTACAGGCGCGTCGTACCTGTTTGTGTGTTCCTCGCGTGCAGACACTCTCTTTTGTATATTTAATATAATTCTATTATATTATATTATATACTAATTAAATACTTTATTAAACTATATTATATTATTACATATTATATGTAATATCTATATAGCATTACTATATGATATATAATATATTATTCTCATTATATAAGTTCATCCTTAATTCCTCGCTATGGCACAACAGTCGTCCTATAGTGAGTTGGATTATAGTGTGTGGAATAGCACGACATCAGTTGTGACTCTTCCTAAAAAGATCGTTGGGGCGGATCAGCTCAAAGTAGTACGGACTGAATTTCTTAAAGTTTTAGGTCCTGAAAAACTACTGGGCATTCAGATCCTGCCACAGCTGCAATTCCGCGTCCAATTTAAAGACAACGAGTTGCGCCGGGATTTTGACATCCAAGGCATAGACTTTCGGGGTGTCCACCTAACCCCCGCTCCGGCGTATGAGAACCTTACTCATGTGTTCGTGGAACAGGCGCCATTACAGTTCCCGAACAAGGAGTTTAAAGAGGCCTTAGAGCGGTACGGTCGCGTGGCTTCTGTAAAGCACCTACCAGTGAAAAGTTTTCCCAATATTCAGTCGGGCACGCGCATGGTTTCAATGTGCATCAATGTACACATCCCGACTTTTGTAAAGATCGCGGGCTATCGTTGCCGCGTCAATTATAATGACCAGCCCACATCATGCTATGGTTGTGGCCAAGTGGGCCACGTAGTGCGACGCTGTCCGCAGCGTTCTTACGCCGCCAAGGCCGCTACTCCACCGCGCACTACCGCCAGTACTTCTTTTGCTACAAGGGACGTGGTTTCCACTACCCTCGCTCGGGTGGCAGCTTTGAGCGATGTTCAACCTAGTTTTACACCACCACCTCGATTGACAGCACCTCCGCCACCACCTCCTCCTCCTCCTCTTCCTCTCCCTACACCTGTTAAAGATCACCCTGATCGTACTGCTACTATTGTGGGCGAATCAATAGAGGTGACATTGCTGTCCGATCCTCCGGCTCTACCACCGTGCAACTCCAGCACCGAGAGCTCCTTGGAAGAGATGGCGCCTAAGGGCACAAAGCGAGTCTTGGACTCCACTAGCGAGCTCAGTGACGAGGAGCAATCCAAGCGTCCCTTTTTGGACGATTTGTCAGATCGGGATTCTATCCCGGACACAACCATTTTTGTCCCCATTGATCCGGATGGAGTGGATAAAACCAAGCTGGAGAGCGTTCTCGCTCTCACAATGAACGATGAGGGGGACTTTCCAAAACTTCAGTCTCCGGATGATCTACCTCAATCATTCGAGCCAAAGGAAAAATACCCTTCTGAACTTGCGGTTACGACAATATCACCGCCATTTCCAACCTCTGATATGTCACCACCTTTGTTTTCTCCACCCAATTGTGGAGAAGATTCTGCCGCGTATGATACACCGCCGCAGCAGGATCAGTCCGATTCTGGGGTTGTTCCACCAACTCCGCTTCAAACCAGGCGGAAAAAAAAGAAGTCCGTTGGAGGTCGTCTGCTCGCAGATCCTCCCCCTTCGTCCGATTCAGAAGAGCCGTCGCTCCACCTTGAGCTATCGCTTGAATCGCGCGCTTCCTCATCGACGACGAATGCCTTTGAGGTTCTTACGCCTGTGGATAATGGAAATGATTGTCCAGAACGTGAAATCTGGGAAAATGACGGGTGCAGCAGCCCAAACGGTTCTCTTTTGATCCTTGACGCTACTGATAACACCCCTCCTGGTTCGCCGGGATTGCATTCCCAGCCAGAAAATGTCCCTTTACCTGGCGATGACGCCGAAACGTGTCCCGTTGATCTTTCTGCCTTCTTGCATATTTCAGCAGGCAGTGATTCTGTCTTGTTTGACGTGGATGGAATCCTCCCTCCGCCTAATTGTTCACACCCAAACAAATTTGTCACGTTCAAGCTCTTAACTTTAAATATCAACGGCTTGAACGATAAGACAAAGCGAATTACCTTCATACATTGGCTTCGATGTGTGAAGCCTGATATTTTGTGTTTACAAGAAACACATGCTAGTTCACATGCCACCTTGCGTGCATGGTTTTCCTCTTCTGGCTACGCGGTTGCCTCCTCGTCCATCTCCAATAAACGGGTGGGCACCGCTATTCTCGTCCACTCTCGTCATCGCCTGGAACAGGTACGCCGCGATGAAGAAGGTCGCTTTGTTCAAGCTGAGGTAACAATGGATGATCAGAGGGTGCGGTTTGCCTCATTATATGCCCCTAGTAGGAACCCGGCCAGGAACAAATTCTTGGCGTCCTTGCCGGACTTTATTGACCTTGCCCTGCCCACATTTTTGTGCGGGGATTTTAATTCTGTATTGGACCCGACTCTCGACCGGCGCCACCCGCCGTCGTATCAGCGGGCATCCCCAAATTTAGGTGCCGAGAGTGTTACGGCTTTGCAGTCGCTCCTCTCAGCTACCAACACTTTCCCAGTGTGGCGGACGCAGCATCCTAACGTGCGTTCATTTTCGTGGGACCACGCTTCTGGTGAGTGTTCCTCCCGTATCGATATGGTTTGGGCACCCATCAGCTTCCAAGAAAATATTCAAGATAGTGATTACTATCCCTCTTTTTTCACGGACCATCGGTATTTACTGGTCACCTTTTCTCTTCCATCTTCTACGGGCCTCGGACCTGGGTATTGGAAGTTAAACACTTCAGTACTTAAGGATCCTGTATTTTGTCAGCTCGTCAGATCCTTCTGGACATTCTGGAAAACACAAGCTAAGGATTTTCTGAGCCCACTGGATTGGTGGGATATGGGGAAATTCTACTTGCGGGAGGTAACCAGAAGTTATTGTAAGGCCCAGGCCTTATCCGCTTCTGAATTGAAGCGCGATCTAATTCGTAAACTGAAGGCATTACAAAACCTTTTTGATGCCGGTGATTCTTCTGTTTTTGCGGAGATATGCGCAGTTCAGGAGGAACTACGCTCTTACGAACTTCGAGAGGCAATGGCAGCGCAAGTTCGTGCTCGCTGTCAATGGGCGGAAGAAGGCGAAACATCTTCCTCCTATTTCTTTTCCCTTGCGCAGAAGCATCAGCGCAAAAAATTTATGACTGCCATAAAGGACCCAACCACCAACATTGTTCATCATGATTCTCTTGCCATTCTTAAGGTATGGCAGGCCTATTACGCAAATCTGTTCACTGCGGATCCATGTGATATAACTGTGCAAGAGAGATTACTTTCGAAACTGGTAAAAAAGCTTTCCGAAATGGACCAGGCTCGGTGCGAAGGCATTCTTACCCCGGAGGAATGTGAGGCAGCTGCCCGTGGCATGGCCACTGGTAAGACACCAGGTCTGGACGGGTTCCCCATCGAATTCTACTGGACTTTCTGGGATATTCTCGGCTCAGACCTGGTATACGTGATCAACTTCGCTTATTCGGAGGGACGATTATCTACCTCACAACGCAGAGGTCTTATTATAATTTTATATAAAAAGGGCGATCGATTAGAGACAAAAAATTGGCGCCCTATCAGTTTGCTTAATGCTGATTATAAGATCGCTACGCGTGCTATCGCTGGCCGACTCCTCGGTGTAATTTCGTCTGTTGTGTCACCTGACCAGACATGTGGCATTCCAGGAAGAACCATTTCGGAAAATTTAAGTATTCTAAGGGATGTCATTGACTATGCCGATGTTAATCATTTACCTGTGGCCTTTCTTTCCTTGGATCAAGAGAAAGCGTTTGACCGCGTAGATTGGGGTTTTCTTTCGCGGACGTTAACCGTTATGGGCTTTGGGCCTAGTTTTCGCCGCTGGATTCAGCTTTTTTATACGGATGTGGAATCTGCTGTGATAATAAATGGCTGGACTTCACCTTTTTTTAGCCCTTCTCGTGGTGTGCGGCAGGGCTGTCCACTATCACCCCTCTTGTATGTCCTGTGCGCGGAGGTGCTCGCCTGCAACTTGCGCACTGCCCCTGGTATCTCTGGCCTCAGATTACCAGGTTCCATGCAAGAGCTGCGCGTTTCATGTTACGCCGATGACACTACCGTTATTGTTACCTCGGACGATTCGCTTCCTGTTGTGTTTCAAGTGTACGCCCAGTATGAGCTTGGAACTGGCGCAAAACTTAACCGAGGGAAGTCGAAGGGATTGTGGCTAGGAGCCTGGAAGGACCGGAATGATACTCCCCATAGTTTAACATGGGTGAAAGAATTGCCAATACTCGGCGCTGTGGTAAGTGCCTCGGATTACAGTACGGCAACTTGGGAAAACCGGGTGACCAAGGTGGAGAAAAGACTGTCGTCTTGGAAAGGCCGTTCTCTTTCATACCAGGGACGGGCATTGATAATAAACGCTCTCGCCCTCTCCCAAATTTGGCATTTGTGCGCAGTCTTTGTCATGCCGGGATGGGTGGCGTCCCGACTTGACAAAGCCATTTGGCCTTTCTTTTGGGGAGGTAAACGTGACTTAGTTGCCCGCCGCACCGTCACTACTCCGCAATCTATGGGTGGATTCAGTGTTGTCGACTTTCGCCTGAAAGCTGACGCACTGCGGCTACAATGGTTCAGACGATTTTATTCCGATTCTTGCGCTAAATGGAAGGTCCTTTTTTCACATACTTTTGTTAGCGCTTTTAGTTTACGCCTTGATACTATTTTAAGACTGCGGTCGACATTTAACAGAGTGTCGATGCAATGTCTACCGGTATTCTACCGTCAGACCTTGACGGCATGGCGA
Organism: Chrysogorgia sp. JL179-B06; assembly: GCA_035772405.1. Lineage (NCBI taxonomy): Eukaryota > Metazoa > Cnidaria > Anthozoa > Scleralcyonacea > Chrysogorgiidae > Chrysogorgia > Chrysogorgia sp. JL179-B06. The sequence continues at coordinate 953,301 of JAYKKM010000181.1, read as the reverse complement.
AAATTTCAGGGCGGCTCCGATGGAGTCAAACTCGCTTTAGCGATTTCGCAGGATGTGCCCCTGGAAATCTCTCAATTTTCCACTCAGAAAGTGTACAGAGTAGGTTCTAATTTACGATCTACACCTCCACACTGTACGGAAAAATTCCGCCCTGTATATGGTGACCTATACTGGCCTGATACATGGCGGCAGTTGCATGTTGTAACACTGGAACGTGGTGCTGTCGACCTTAATTGGAAGGTGGCACATGGTGTGCTCTATACCGCGGTTAGGCTTGTCCGTTCGTTTGGCTACCGCAACATGGATATTATGTGTTTCTGCGGATCTGATGAGGAAACACTAGAACACCTTTTTTTCAACTGTTCCTTTGCTCAGATCTTGATAAACTGGGTCTTCTTCCAACTCACCCGTTCGGTGCCTGACGCAACACCTTTTCACTGTCAAAGAGCTCCTCTTTGGGTTCACTGGTGCACGGAAGCTTTCTACGCCCAAAATAATCATGTGGATGTTGCAGATGGTGAAACATCGCGTCTGGATCGCCCGCTGTGACTTCCGCTTCCGTGACATCTCGCCCGATGAGCATAAATGCCTCAAGGTGGTCATTGCGCGTATCCAATTCCTGCTTTGTCTGCACGCCAAAAAATATTCTTCGCCAATCCGTCGAGCCATTTTTGAAAAAGAATGGCTTGCTGGGGGGTCCTTGGGTGTTTTTAATGGGGAGAAGCTTGACTTCTCTTTTTAACCTTTTATCCTTTTTAACTTAAACCTCCCTTCGCCTTGGCGTTGGGATAAAATAGTTAATGTAGGATATTAAATTTAACTCCTTCCCTGGTCTCTCCTTAATTGGTCTGTACTGGGTGAAGTAAAATTTGTCTCTCTTTTTAACCTTTTATCCTTTTTAGCTTAAACCTCCCTTCGCCTTGGCGTTGGGATAAATTAGTTAATGTAGGATATTAAATTTAATTCCTTCCCTGGTCTCTCCTTAATTGGTCTGTACTGGGTGATGTAAACATCCTTTTTCCTTCTTTCTTTATCTAGGATCATTGTTTCCTCTCGCGTCTCAAGGATTCTAGGTTTCCGTCTTTGGGGGTGAGAGTCATGCTCTCAGCACAGTTAGCAGCTTTGTAGGCTCCCCCTGTTTAGAATATTCTTTGCACGTACGTCCTCGGAATGTACGAATATTCTTTTCAAAATAAAACTTACCTGACGCGAGAGGCACTCTGATCACATAGGGAGTCCTCTCAGGATGAGGCCCTCTCATTGCACTTCGACTGGGTTGACTCCTGCGATTGCCCCAAATGTGGGCAACTCGAGCGTATAATTTCTGGTAGTGGGGACCTGCGTTCGCGCTCGTCCCCTTCATTCCCAAAACAAAACACTCAGACCAAATCCAACAAGCTACGCGAAGTTCACGGTCTCGCCGAATCAACATTCGATCGACACCCAGCAGCACCGAGCAAGCAACACATGCATATGTCCAATAGTATCCCGTTCTTCGTCTTGATACTATTTCTCCTTTTCCAAAGACCGTAATTGTTAATACGGCGGCGAACCCCGCGAATGCCACCTCGTCCCACAATAGTTTCACGGGCGCCAGTGAACGAAACATGAACGAAGCTACGAGCGCCCCCGAGGGCCAACCGCTAGCCATGACCAACGAGTCTTCAAGCGACGACGAGCCGGACCTCCTAAATTGTGATCATTGCGAAAGGTCGTTTTCTAGCCTGCGAGTCCGTGAGAAACATTTTAAAACTCGCTCATCTCATCGCCCATCCGTGCCCGAGCCTGTTGCCATACGAATATATATCAACCGTCTGACACAAGACTACTCGTGCCCGCTATGTTGCTTTGTTTCAAAACAAGCGAAGACTGCAATCCGTAGTGTGGGGAAACACATCCGCAACCAACATCCCACCTATACTGCGGTATATAACTACTACTGTGAAATTTGCGACACCTACATGGACCCTACCGAGCGCAGTAACCACGTACAGCAACACGTCCACCAAATCGATACTCGTGGAGGCGTCTGCCCGCTTGACCTCACCAACACCATCTCGGTTGATATCCCGCTACCTACACCAACCTCCCCCCAACCACCCTCGCCAAATCTGTCACCCATCCTCACACATCCGTCGCCGACGCTGCTGTCACCGTCTTCGTCGCCAGCAACAATCATTGCCAACTTCCTAGAGGCCGCCAACCCTGTGCGTACTCCGCAACGGTCGCGAAGTGCATCTCCCAGATCCTACGGCCACCTTCCACTATCTATGTCGAGAAGTGCCAACCAGCCTCCAGCCATAGACTCCTCGCCTCCTCGAGTGGAGATACAGATACCCACATCCTTGCCATCAGCATTTGTTCTCCCCAGTCAATGCCCGTTGGAGTCCTGGCTAGCGACCGAAACAGCTAATGACCGGCAGCCAACCACCTATCCTTCCACGAACAACCATCCTCCTCCCCGAGAACCATGCACACCTGACTCAACAGTAAACGCCTCGCTGAGGCTTGTCCTTGAAACCTCGACTCACATTACTCCGTGTCTCTCACCACTGTCGCGACAACCAACCACCCTACTTAGCCCTATGGAACCCACACAAGTGATCCTGCAACGCTTCCTTGCAGAAGGTGAGATGTTCCCACCTACGTCTCCCCCTCCTTCACCAAGTACTCCCAACGACCTTATCACCGCGGCTGAACCAACAATATCACCACCCAAAAATCCCTCCCCTCCTGCTCCGCGGTCTATGCAACGCTGCCGCCCGCTAACAATGGCCGATCGGTTCCTGGAAAACATCCACCAGAACCTACTACCTGTCCTCTCGGATGAAATAGACCACCGAGACTTTGCCGAATCACCTAATGCCATTGACACACGTCCACCCTCAACAGCGGCCCATCATGACCGGCAAGACTCTGAGGTTCACCACGAGTCAACAATCCAGAGCTCCCCCCCTCGACCAACAAACTATCGTTTGGTAGCAAGCGACTTCTTCGACGAGGACGCCTCCGAAACACCAATCACGGCCCAAGCTCCACATGATGAACCGCAAATGTCACGACCTGGTCCACCACCAAACCCTCCGGTGACCTCGCCTCCGACACCTACAACACCCAATGCCGAGGCAGCACCTACCTCGCAGCCCGACCAACAGCAGAGCCGCCTGAACGAGTTCAAGAAATCCTGGGAAGAAGCATTTTCCCAAGATATGCAATGACCATTAACGACCTTAACTCAACGGTCTTCTTCGACACAATCTGCCACACTAACGACTGTAGCTGCCTTGGCGTCATTACCAACAGCGTCAGCGCAGAGCAAAACTGTGTCAACGTCATGTATAAGCCATCCGAAAGTGGCATCGGAAAACACGAGTTCTCAGGCGTCGATTCTCTTGCCATTGCCTGTCCAACCTGGATGTTCGCCATCCCAAAACACACTATTCTTGCAGTTAAAAGAAGGTTTGATACTCTACTTTTTAACTACCTTTATCTCAAACTTCAAAGGATCGCGTCTATCGATCGGGACAGCTCAAATTACTTATATCTCCACGGAAACAACAACAATGAACTCGTTTAATATTGGAGGATAAAAATTTGAACCGTATCAAACCTGATTATACTTCGTCCCACATCATGCAATATTATCCAACATAGTGTTCAAACGGGTCCAACATGTTGCATCCGACATTATTGGATGATGTTGCCCAGCTGTTGGCCCAACTTGTTGGATCCGCTTAAACAGACCTTTACGTCATCTATAGTATATTAAAGTTTTGAAAAAACTGCTGAGTTATCATTTTTTGCACTGTTTATACATAGTTAATGGTAACTGATTTGTTTTGTGCCAATTAAGCTCCTGTTGAGAGAATATCCCCAAAAGAAGGGCTTAATATATTTCCAATGAACTAAAACTTTTTTTATTATTTCTTTATGATGATGGAAACATATTAATGAAGATGGAAACATATGATGGAAACATATTAATTATTTTTTCTTAGGGATATAGCCTCTCAACAGGAACTTTATTGGCATAAAAAACAAACAGTTTATACCATTTTAAAACGATTTATAGAACAATGAAAAGCTGACTCAGCATTTTTTTCAAAAATATGATCAGCGATATTTCAGTAATATAAGAAGGTATTGTCAAATTGTTGAATTTCCAATATTTATATTATTCTATAGATGACGTCGTTATCGATGACATTCGCAGTACTCGATACCATTAGTGCATTTTGCGTGGCCCGCGGTACAGAAATTGTTTATCTCATGGAGCTTAGTAACTCTGCCAAGTTTCATGCTTTTATCAAAAAACGAACAATTTATACAGATGTGACAAAATAAACCTTTGTAATGAAAAACCTACTCAATTCTTCGCTAGATATGACTAAGTAAACTTATGTGATGAAGTAAACCTACTTATTCGCTATTGTTGCAGGTACTCGCTTTGGACTAATGGATGAAACCAACATTGTCAGAGGGTCGGGGAAAGTTACAGCGCGCAACACTGTACATGGTCGCCAACTTCCGAGAAACTCCCTAGTTATTGAAGTCGACACTTTGGCGGATAACTATCGCATGAAAACACCAATTCCAGGACCGTTTGATGATGATGAACCTGTAGAAATAGGAGGATATTATGCATGGCCAATTTCTAAGCTTACTTCACCTCCTGAATAAATATGTTACCATTAAATATGTTATATATTCCGCACTTCCTACTGAATTGACTTCTACTCTGGGACTTATTCTTCTCTTGTTCTTTCCTTCTATTTCTGATGAATTTCTTTGTTATCACTCCCGATTTTCTACTATTTGTTTATAAGTCCCAGAGTAGAAGTTTGCTTGGACTTATATCGTATGCTTGACTGCTAGCATTCCTTTGTTTTTTATGCTTTTGTATGCTTTCAAATTTATAAACATTTATGTGTTAACTTTGTAGAGATTTGTTTATGTAAATGACTCTTTTCAGAATGCTTTGGAAACTCATTGTTTTTTTCTGAAATTAATAACATTTTTTCCAACCGCATTTTTTATAAAAAGAGACGATTCGTAAAACTGTGGTGAAATCTTTCTGGTATGTAAGGTGTTCACACTATAAAGTGTTCACAGATTGTGAAGCCGTTAATTCTGTTACGTTAGCATTACAGTTTCGTGTCATTTCATGCTGGTCAAGGCCAAATCGTAACGATTTCGTTACGGCTTCATGTCGTACTGGTATGGTGTGAACGCGGTCTAAACAGAGACTTAATTAATGCCGTAAGCGGCGAATCTTGTACCAAAGAACCGCTCGAATTAGTCACAAAGGATGGCTCTATACTGAGCTGCATCTCCAATCTCCATGCAGGTAGATTCTAATAATAATGCTTTATAGACAAAAAGAGTATCGCAATACGGCGAGGTTTCTTTCATTAAAGATCTGTGTTATAATTAAATATATAACTCGAGTTGACGTTTGAATAGAGTTTTTGGCTTTAAACCCTATTAATATGCCCCCTACGGTGGGGCTTAAACTCGGCGAAACCGGTACAAATTTTATACAATTATTGGACGAGGTTGAGCAAAATATCGTGATTTATCAGTGGCGAGCAGATCAATTATTTGCCGATGGCAGAGGCAAATAATTGATCTGCGAGCCACTGATAAATCACGATATTTTGCGATAGCCGAGTTCAATAATTGTTTTATCATTCACCGTCGCAAGTTTAACTTTAGACGTCAATATTGTAAATACCCTCTAAAGCAACTTCGGTTGCCTTTTTTGTGTTTTCGGCGTCCTTTTCCTCAAGTAAAGACGACAAATCGCTTTTTCAATTCAAGCTGACGAATCATTTTCCATGTGCGCATGCTCAATAAAGTATTTGCACCAGTTATTATTTGCAGCTGAATCGATATTTGCACGCAGTTATTTTCAGGTAAATCAACCAAGCAAAACAGTAGAAATATTAAAGTGCATGATAAACGACGATATTCGCTCCGAAGGCGCGATACTTCTAGGGGGATTAGGGGGCGTGCTCTCCATGCATATGTTTACACTACTACGCTACGTTAAATTTGCCGTAGCGTAGTGATTTACATCCGGAGTGCTTGGCGTAGGGACTACGCTACGGCAAACCACTCCGGATTAGGCAGGTACAGTGTAAACACAACAAAGAAACGTATTGATTTTTTAACGGCTCACTTACCGTACCGTACTAGTGTAAACCTGACCTTAGAAGCTTCAAGTAGGGGAATTTCAGTGTGGTGTTTGCATATCACTCTAAGTCGCAGAACCTAGTATTATATCAAAATTTCAGCTTATATGACGGATTTGAACGGTACGTGATGTAGAAAAATGAGGTCAGATTAGGGCGTATACAGCTATCTGTATATTTTTTGGGTTATTGTAAAAATGAACACATTCGCACATATAAGTTAGATTAATCGGATTGGACTGAAATTTGAATATGTTACTTCAGTCGGCTAAATATAGTTATGTGCAAAATTTTATACGAAAATATTGAATGCTATAAAGTAGGTTACCCAAGAGATCCTGTTTTGGTGTGGAAAGACGATACAGCTATATACAGGGGTTATTGTAAAAATGAACACATTCGCACATATAAGTTAGATTAATCGGATTGAACTGAAATTTGAATATGTTACTTCAGTCGGCTAAATATAGTTATGTGCAAAATTTTATACGAAAATATTGAATGCAAGTAAGTTACCCAAGAGATCCTGTTTTGGTGTTGTCAGACTATATACAGCTATACAGGGGTTATTGTAAAAATGAACACATTCGCACATATAAGTTAGATTAATCGGATTGAACTGAAATTTGAATATGTTACTTCAGTCGGCTAAATATAGTTATGTGCAAAATTTTATACGAAAATATTGAATGCAATTAAGTAAGTTACCCAAGAGATCCTGTTTTGGTGTTGTCAGACTATATACAGCTATACAGGGGATATTGTAAAAATGAACACATTCGCACATATAAGTTAGATTAATCGTATTGGACTGAAATTTGAATATGTTACTTCTGTCGGCTAAATATAGTTATGTGCAAAATTTTATACGAAAATATTGAATGCAAGTAAGTTACCCAAGAGAGCTGTTTTGGTGTTGTCAGACTATATTATACAGCTATACAGGGGTTATTGTAAAAATGAACACATTCGCACATATAAGTTAGATTAATCGGATTGGACTGAAATTTGAATATGTTACTTCTGTCGGCTAAATATAGTTATGTGCAAAATTTTATACGAAAATATTGAATGCAAGTAAGTTACCCAAGAGAGCTGTTTTGGTGTTGTCAGACTATATTATACAGCTATACAGGGGTTATTGTAAAAATGAACACATTCGCACATATAAGTTAGATTAATCGGATTGGACTGAAATTTGAATATGTTACTTCAGTCGGCTAAATATAGTTATGTGCAAAATTTTATACGAAAATATTGAATGCAAGTAAGTTACCCAAGAGAGCTGTTTTGGTGTTGTCAGACTATATTATACAGCTATACAGGGGTTATTGTAAAAATGAACACATTCGCACATATAAGTTAGATTAATCGGATTGGACTGAAATTTGAATATGTTACTTCAGTCGGCTAAATATAGTTATGTGCAAAATTTTATACGAAAATATTGAATGCAATTAAGTAAGTTACCCAAGAGATCCTGTTTTGGTGTTGTCAGACTATATACAGCTATACAGGGGATATTGTAAAAATGAACACATTCGCACATATAAGTTAGATTAATCGTATTGGACTGAAATTTGAATATGTTACTTCTGTCGGCTAAATATAGTTATGTGCAAAATTTTATACGAAAATATTGAATGCAAGTAAGTTACCCAAGAGAGCTGTTTTGGTGTTGTCAGACTATATTATACAGCTATACAGGGGTTATTGTAAAAATGAACACATTCGCACATATAAGTTAGATTAATCGGATTGGACTGAAATTTGAATATGTTACTTCAGTCGGCTAAATATAGTTATGTGCAAAATTTTATACGAAAATATTGAATGCAATTAAGTAAGTTACCCAAGAGATCCTGTTTTGGTGTTGTCAGACTATATACAGCTATACAGGGGATATTGTAAAAATGAACACATTCGCACATATAAGTTAGATTAATCGTATTGGACTGAAATTTGAATATGTTACTTCTGTCGGCTAAATATAGTTATGTGCAAAATTTTATACGAAAATATTGAATGCAAGTAAGTTACCCAAGAGAGCTGTTTTGGTGTTGTCAGACTATATACAGCTATACAGGGGTTATTGTAAAAATGAACACATTCCCATACTACAGCGATATAGCTATAGACTGTTTGCAATAACGTAAAAAAAACGGCAATTTTGATAGTTTGATAGAATTTTTATTGATTAGTCGCTCAGTTAAACGGTAGAGATTTCAGTTAAACGGTAAGAGTTAAACGAAGACAATCATGCAACTTAATAATATCCTACAGGAGTCGAACCTGAGTCCAATATATTTAATAAAATAAATAGGAACCGTTTCATATTATACACTGATTGATTCGTTAAAATAACAAGGCCAATGATCTACACGATACGATTTGTAGTATGCAATTGTCATTTTCGTGTATATGATCAAATTGTAGAACGAGTGTTAAAGCCGTTTCTCAACATTTGTCATCAAATCATAAACAAGGATGAAGTTGCGTGCACACAATTGCATTCAACAGAATGACAAATCGTATACTACACGCTGTTAGCACTGCTTGTTCCCACAATCCTGGCCAAAAGTAGGTGGGCCCACACAGTCACATTTATTACCTACTGTACGTAACAAGTTGCTACCAGCTTGCTGTCGTCATAGCAACTTGTTACGTGCAGGCGATATTACACTTATTGGGACAACTTGTAGCAAGTCTAATGCAGTCATCAACCTTGTGACAAGATGATAACAACTTGTTCCAGACTTGTCAGAACAACTGGGAACAAGCAGTGCGAACACATCCTGATATTGGCTTGATGACATATCTTTTACAACTTGCTTGCAGTTTTTACGCGTTTACAAATCGTATCCTGTAGATGGTCGTTAACAAAACTCAAAGCCTCAAATTCTAGGCACAAAATCATGATGGGAGCTTACACGTGTGGTTAGTTTAAACTCTGATGGATAGTTTTCTGACACATAAAGTAAAGGTTCGCAGTGGAAACAATCTACAGTAGACAGTGGGATTTATTGTTAAGAAAGTAAGATTGTCTACGTAGTTACTAGTTACCTTTAAACTAAACACTTGTAAGTTCCCATGCATTAACACTATTGTTGGAAGTCCCAAAAAGTTATTTTCCAAGCTGTTAAAAACACTCGCATCAAGTGTTTTTCAAGTCCAAGAAATATCGCTCAACGCACTCGAATGTTTAAACATGATAAAGCACTGCGGTTCGTGTTTTAAGCATTACATAAAACTTTCAATTTTACAAACACATGTATATACAACTGTAATTTTTCATCGCCATTCTGCTACCCTTCCTCCTGGTCATAGGAATTACTATCACTGCCATCATCATCATCAGACTCATCAACATCTTCTTCATCATCCAAGCTCTCCATATTGAGAACGTTGTAGTACTCGTTAATGGCTTCTTCAGTTAGCTCTTCGTCTGTTTCATCCAACTCTAACTGATGAACTTCTTCACTGACCTCCGTGTGGTTAAGCTGTTGTTTGAGATTACCAGTAAAGTGCGTCAGTCCACAAATTCTTTTTGATAGCACAGCTTTAAGACCCCGTTGGTTATCGTCGATATCGTCCCTTATCAATGTATCAAACCAGCTTTTTAGTTCATGAAGGATACCCGAAAAGAAGTTAATACATTCACTCATTTCCAGTGATGTGAGTAACTTCGTTACAAGTAACTAGTTACTTGTAATCGTTACTTTTTTAAGTAACTGTAACTGTAACTAGTTACTTTTTTAGTAAAGTAACTGTAACTGTAACTAGTTACAAAAATTGGAGATAAAAAGTAACTGTAACGAGTTACAAATGCCGTTGAGAGCGCCGTTACTTTTTCAATTTTCTCAAACATTCCGATCATTTTAACTCCGAAATTCGTCACCCAATCTCGTGCCCAGCCCCTGGCGTTGTTGCAATGCATTCTGGATCAACTAATCAATATTCAATAGCGAAGACGAAGGGCGATAGTGCTATTCACAAACTCTGCACTGAGTTCAATGTTCCCAAGTAAGTATTATTATAAGTAAGAATTTGATCAAAGATATATCAGATTGATAAATTAATGATAACTAAAATAATATATATTTAGGAATAAAAAATAGATATATTTATATGATAATAAATTGATAACAATTAATATGATATATTTATTGATAAATAATAACATAAAACATATAATATAAAGCTTGGATTGATAAATTATTTGAAGTTTAAATATATTTATATATTTAGTTTAATTCTTTGTTTGTAGACTGAAACCAGTTGAGCTCCAGTTTCTGAAAGATTATGCCCAGGTCATGAAGCCTGTTGCACAAGCCTTGAACATATTGCAAGGAGAATGCAATATGGGCTACCTTGCTCCGACCATCATGATTCTGAAGGAGAAACTTGACAAAAATTCATTCTATGACGAAATAAAAGTAACTTTGTACTAAAAGTAACTAGTTACAAATTTTGAAAAGTAACTTTGTAACTGTAACTAGTTACTTTTTAATTATTGTAACTTGTAACTGTAACTAGTTACATTTCTGGAAGAGTAACTGTAACTGTAACTAGTTACAAAAAAAAAGTAACTTCTACAACACTGCTCATTTCCGCTTGTAGCATGACAACTTCTTCTTCACACCTTTCTCGTAGGTGGAACAAGTCAATCAGATGTCTCCTTATAGCCTTTGGTACTTCGTTCGAGTCCACGTTCTCCTGGCCGCTCCATAATGGTGATTCGTTGGATAGACATTCGTCAAATGTTATAGTATTAGGATGTTCACTGTCAGAGATTCTTGCCCACTGCCCGGCATTGGAATTGTAGACCTTAACGGCGTTCTTTATGGCCTTGGTCTGCTTCGTAATCTGTCCACACAGTTTCTTAGCTATGCTTTGACCATCTATAAAATAGCGAATATAAAGACAAGTTGTTCAATCTATTGAGTAGAGAAAAAGAAGTCATAGAAAACCCTATATACAAATATAGTATTACAATGCATCTTTTCGGTAAAAAAAATTACCACGTTATGTGCAAGGTCTATACAGTTTTCGCCACGATGAATGCATAACTAAATATAACCATGTTTTCTAAATGTTTACATTTGAAGATAATATTATATACAACTATATGACATCGACAAAGCTAATAATATCGCACAGGAGTCGAACCTGAGCCTAATATATTTAATAAAATAAATAGGAACCGTTCGATATTATACATGATTGATTCGTTAAGATAACATTTCAACTAATGTACAGCCTACAGTACCTGCGTACTTCTTCATAAGTTGAAGAAAACCCTATATACAAATATAGTATTACAATACATCTTTTCTGTAAAAAAAATTACCACGTTTATGTGCAAGGTCTATACAGTTTTCGCCACGATGAATGCATAACTAAATATAACCATGTTTTCTAAATGTTTACATTTGAAGATAATATTATATACAACTATATGACATCGACAAAGCTAATAATATCGCACAGGAGTCGAACCTGAGCCTAATATATTTAATAAAATAAATAGGAACCGTTCGATATTATACATTGATTGATTCGTTAAGATAACATTTCAACTAATGTACAGCCTACAGTACCTGTATACAAATATAGTATTACAATACATCTTTTCGGTAAAAAAAATTACCACGTTATGTGCAAGGTCTATACAGTTTTCGCCACGATGAATGCATAACTAAACATAACCATGTTTTCTAAATGTTTACATTTGAAGATAATATTATATACAACTATATGACATCGACAAAGCTAATAATATCGCACAGGAGTCGAACCTGAGCCTAATATATTTAATAAAATAAATAGGAACCGTTCGATATTATACATTGATTGATTCGTTAAGATAACATTTCAACTAATGTACAGCCTACAGTACCTGCGTACTTCTTCATAAGTTGAATGAGAAACCACCTTTCCGTAACAAAACGGTGTACCTTCTCCAACTGTTCCTTTCGTTTTGCCTTCTCAAGGGATTGCTTAGCTTCAAGAAATACTGGACTATCAGCGGACCACCGGGTAGTGCCATTTTCCATCTTTTTTAACACAGTATCAAGCCTTAAATTATAAGGAAAGAAAAAATCAACACAGTAACATACGAAATCCTATATAATTTTTCTAGAAAGTACTTTTACTAGTTGATTACCTATTCATAGTGACCAGTAATGTTTGCGACGCATGTGAGTTATGTACACACTTAGCATACTGCAAACTATAAATAAAGAAACAGAGTGATCGATATATTATAATATAGTGGTACAAACTTAAACTAAAGAACGGAGTGTGCATGGGTACGAAAATATATAATATATGATATACCTAATGGAAAGATACTCTTGCAGTTTCTCAGCGTACTGAAGATAACTAGGAGTTGGATTTTCCCCTGAAGGAAAGAACAAAATTTGCAAGACAGAGATAAATTTAAAAAAACCAGGAAATAAAACATTTTGTTAAACAACTTTGTAGGGACATACATGTACTTGTGAGTTGCTGACCAAAACTTACGAGACACATTCAGGAATTCAATTTTCTCTGCATCCGCCCAGGCTTTAACTTCATTTTGCAAAACAATTGCTATATAACCAACGTCATATAATTAGTAAGAGTAATATTTTAAAAAGTAAAAACGTGTCCCATGTCTCTAACGAGTAATATAGGCGCGCGGGAAGTTGAACGAACCGCACGAGAGAAGCGTGTTCAAATGCCCCGATAACTCGATATATGGGACAAACTTTTCTATTAACTATTTCTTTTGGAAAATGAGACACAAAAATGACATAAAAACAAGGTGACTTCTTCAAGATTTTCGCCGTGCGATCTCTCACGCTAAATGACAAAAATTACCGTTTTTGCGTCATGTGCCAGGGGCCTATATCATACAGTTATTAGTAGGTGTATCACAGTTGCATATTAGTTCTGTTTGACACTCAAACACGCAAATTGATTTAAAACCGAACTTGTTTTTACTTTCTCCAGAATACGCAGTACAGTTATAACGTACCGCTGGGGAAAAGTATAAGCCAGTTGCGCAATGATGCGCGCGCATTATTTTGGCGGGCTACATGCATAAAAACATGGCAAAAAACTGAAAGGAATTCAACTGTGTTTCAATAGAAATTAACTCCAAAATGTACAGAAATAACTTTTAAAGTTAGTATCTTCAGAAATTGTTGAAATCGTTTCATTTCCCCATCACGTTAGTAGTTCTAATGCATGTGACCTGCCAAATAATGCGTGCGCACGATCGTGCAACTCGCCTATATGAAGAAGTATAAATGGGGAATATCATTAACTAACCATCTTTTCCTAATTTAGAAACCAAAACTCCCCACTCATCGTTTGAACAACGCTGTACTTGTAACGTCCTTTCCATGCGTTGATAAAGTAGATCACCTAGGAAATATGCAAAAATGTGATATTACACATTCCTTCCGAGACCTACTGTATCTCGGCCGTCTGGCGTTAGCCTGAGTTACATAAAGTTGTCTCAGTTAGAAATGTGTTAAATTATTATATATTTATATTAAAGTTGATAATATAAGTTCGCCAAATTAAAATATATTTAGTATTAAAATTAAAGAAATTATGTCGTACAGTATATTTAGAATTTTGGGTTGATTTAAATCTAGATACACATAATCTACGGTGCATGTAAAAATTTAAACAATGTAAAATACCAATTTGATATCTCGATCTTCTGGTATAGTGCAAAAGAAAGTCAGTGAGGGCATCAATACGATGGGTTGCCGTCATCTCTTTGGTTATTTTTCCGGTTGGACGGAGATATGACCATAACCTCTCCATGACCTCGCCATCTGTCAAACCAAAACCAGTCAATCTTCTCGGACTATAGGATATCTACCACCAAAAAGAAACAAACAAACAAACAAAAAGTAAAGCAAATATACAATTAAAAAAGTAATAGTAATCTGACATACTGCATTTACCAAGGAGCGGTCCGTGTGCTCTGGGGCGAGTTTATTTCGTATTTTAAATTAACACATTCTATATCTATTATTTCTATGGTCAATATACCCATGTTTGGATCAGGTCATCCAAACACGGAAACCATTAGGTATTTCATTTCTCCAAACATGCAGGATGTTGGGAGAAAATCTGAGCAAAATACCAAGTGCATGGATCCACCCAGTATCCCGCACGGAAAAATTAATTTTCGATTAAGTGCGCAATTCTCCCAATCAGAGCTTGCGTACAGTAGTATAAATGTTATTTTATGTTTTATACAAAATACAGCATGCTTGGCATTCATTTTGCAGAAAAACTCAATTGTTTAGTTGTTGGTTGCCATCATCAAAATAACTTAAACAAAATAAGAAAAACAACTTAACGCCAAAAACATCTTGAAGAAATCATTTTTCGAGATTCATAATTTCTCGGATTATTTTTTGGGCAGTTGAAACAACATTTGAGAAGCAATTAGAAGCTTCTCTCATGACATGTTCTTCCAACTTTCCGCATGCTTTATATAACTCGATAGAAGCACTGAGACATTTACTATGTCAAGTGACTCTTTAACAACAATAAGAAAAAGAAAAAGAAAAGGTTTTGTATTTCTTAATTACCACCCAATGTCAATCTCAAGAGAAATCTGATTTTCAATATTTCGGTGGGAATGGAAATCAGTTAAAATAAGACAACAGCTATAAAACATAGAACCAGGTATTCATATGCACTTAACCTGACATTTGAGCTTATGACCATACACATGAAATGCTGGGATAGCCAGCTTAACATCTTCCAACAAATCTGTTTGACCAGTTCTCTAAACAAAAAAATAGATACTAAATTTACAAAGTATATATGATTAACCCAATGATAGCTGAACCAACCTAAAACGTCACTTTTATCATTTTACTACGCCAAAAGATTTTACTTGCGTCAAAGGGAAACCTACATATGGTAATATGTGTACCTCATGAGTAGGTCATAAATGCAATAGTCAAATAATAAAAACCTAACCTTTAAGTGTGACTCCAACGTACATGCTATGT
Source organism: Chrysogorgia sp. JL179-B06 (assembly GCA_035772405.1). Taxonomy (NCBI): domain Eukaryota; kingdom Metazoa; phylum Cnidaria; class Anthozoa; order Scleralcyonacea; family Chrysogorgiidae; genus Chrysogorgia; species Chrysogorgia sp. JL179-B06. Next base: position 938,075 of record JAYKKM010000181.1, on the reverse strand, counting down.
CATACATGAAATTTATGTGCATATCTCGCCCTGTATTTGCTTCTTTTAAATACTGCAGTAAAAACACAGCATTTGATATCCTAAAGGAGCAGATACAGTATATTACAAAATACTCATTAATGACATGGTCGAATATCATATAATAAATATACTAAATAAAAATTCATATCTAAAAGTGCAGTACTAGATTTACTACTTTGCAACTGGACTATGGCTGATAATTAGGATATGATGGCGATACAAACAATTTACTGTTTCTTAAAACTCACTGTTCTCCACGTTTTAGACTAAAGAATTTTCTTGGCACTTCATGACGGCATGCACACCCAAAAACAGCAGTCTCATCAAGTTTGTTTGATTTTGTTTTGGAACGCAGATTGGTCCCAGCCTGGAACTGATTGCAATCCTAATTAAAGTGTAACAAAATGATGTTATAATTATTCTTTTGTATGTATACTGTATACTAAACGTGTATGGCATAAATTTATCTTTTTTGTCTCAAACATTAGACTAAAGATCGTAGTTCACTTTTTATTCTGACACACTATGGACACATTTTGTTTCAAAATAGGGTCTTTAGCCAATAACATAGTGTACAGGCCGGTAGGTGTTTGCTAGAATAAATTCTACAGTAAACACTTACAAATAGTAGGATGAAAACGGGTTCCCAATTTTAACAATAACAAATATCATTCACTACAGCAGCGTGCATATTAACACAATAAATATCTTCTCAAGGAATTTTCCCAGAATGTTTATGACATTTAACCCATTCCTACCTACTGTACATATACGCCTGCCTCAACTGACCCCATTCCCCAAGTCTACTGCATGAATAAAGTACTGTAGTCTGACTGGCATTGGCCACAAAAAGTATTAAAGGCTGTCTTTGAAAGGTTTTGAGCACACAATTTACATACTCTGGCTAAGACCACCAAATAATAACTCCATGGATGTATCTAACATTATACTATACAAAACATACATTATCCAGTCTTGTATTTTGTTTCCCATATGAGCCAGTGAACTGGTCAACTACATCCTGTGGTATGAAAAATGTATCGGCATGATTAGGAGATGCAAAACTTTCACCAGAGCTCTTCTTTCTTACACACCCAAACAAAGCATCAACAGAGATATGCTGTGTACTGTTTTCCTAATAAGAGAAAACAAATAAAAACTTAAACCAACTTTTAATGCAATAACACACTGTTTGCAGATTTAAGATAATTATGTGCACTCTACTGTACTTACATCTTCTAGGTTCAATTGTCTGACTGTGCAATTTAATCTTGATATTAACCCTTTCACCCCTAAACCTGCCTTTTATTAGATACATGTATTTACTTTGTCTAACACCAGACTATTTTTGTCGCTAACATGGGGGAAACCTTCAGGAGTACCAGGGTTAAATCATAATTATACTGCGGGGCACTAACAATGCAGTTGAATTACGTTTACATACAGTTAGGCCACACCAATTTCTCATTCAAAATTTTTAGGGTCGGTCGGTCGGGAAAAAATTATAATAAAAAAAAAGTACAAGCTCGTACCCAGTCTTTTCGCTCGCCTCACCGGACTCGCCGGTGAAAAGCCTGGGTACAAGGTTGAAAAAGCACAAAAATAACCAATTTTTGATCAAAGTAAATAATTAGGGACAAATTTTATTTTATTTTGGTTTCACAAAAATAGGATTGGTCGGATCCGTGCCCCAAACAATTAAATTGGTGTGGCCTTAAGGCATAACATTGTCATCAACTTTAGTTACTCACTTTTGGACATGCAGGACAGATTGTACCATCATCACTCAGATCTGGGTTGAGAGTCCTCAAAGTTCGAAACTGATGGCGCATGAATCGAAACTCTGCAAAGCATTCACCAACAAGAAGTTTGTAAATGTCCTTCACCTAAATTGAAAACGAACAATTATAATCATAATTATATAAAACACAATACTGTATATACCATATATATTTAAAAAATAATTTAATTACATGTACATCTTTCAGTACAACTTTTTTGAACAATTGTCTCATGAATCACCATATAATGAATTTTTAGAAGTACAGTACTGTACATACATAGCAGTGATTAAGATCTGGAACCATCCATTTCAAAGCATTGCAAAATTGTTTTGTTGACAAACGGCACTCCACAAAGAGAACTTCGGCTAACTCCATCAAGGACATGTCAAAAGCCACCTTAGGTTCCTTGGGGGTTGCAGGCCACATTCCATATTCAATTAGAGTTAGGCTAGGTTCCTCATCACGATAAAACATTACAGGTATTTTTATCTGAACACCTTCAAATAAAACAAAAATAATAGCTCAGTACCAGAAAGTCTTGATGTTTCATTTTTTATTACAGTATTTCCAACACCTCCAAAGATTGAGAAATTCTTACCAGATGAATTTATAACAACAATATTTTCCACATAACCATTCATCTCAGTATTCTTTTCCCATATATCCCTCTCAACATGATATAATTCAAATCCATATTCCTACATAATTTATAAGAAAAACAGATATAAATTGTTAATGTGGGATAATGTACAATGTGCTTGTGTTAATTGAGATTGAATGCTTCTAACAAGTATGAGTGCAACTTTTCAGTTGATTGGTGGTTACCCATAAATAGCAAGTTGCAGGCTTCAAAAATATTAACATTTTAATTAAGATAGAATCTGGCTGACGATACATGGACAATCGTCAAGCTCGTATCCTCAGAAAAATGAGTCACGGACAGGAATCGAGCCTGTAACCTTCTGATTGCCGGTGAGACGCTCTGACCATTGAGCCACCGAGACTCAGATGGAGACCGAAGGTTACAATGATGTACTAGTCTGTAATGTTTGGATGTGTTTATATAAACTGCTGTAGTGAATGTGGGAAAGCTTGGAGTAGACAGATACATGGATGATCGTCAAGCTTGTATCCTTAGAAAAATTAATTATAATAATTATACTGTAATTATACCTTCTGATTGCCGGTGAGACGCTCTGACCATTGAGCCACCGAGACTCAGATGGAGACCGAAGGTTACAATGATGTACTGGTTCAATTGATATATGTACTGCCTATCATGCAGCAGTCACTTATATCTGTAATGTTTGGATGTGTTTATATAAACTGCTGTAGTGAATGTGGGAAAGCTTGGAGTAAACAGATACATGGATGATCGTCAAGCTTGTATCCTTAGAAAAATTAATTAATAATTATACTGTAATTATACCTTCTGATTGCCGGTGTGATGCTCTATCCATTGAGCCACCGAGACTCAGATGGAGAGCGAAGGTTACAATGATGTACTGGTTCTACTCCAAGCTCTCCCACATTCAAAGCAGTGTATATATTAACACATTCAAACATTACCGAAACTGACTGTTGAATTTTACTTGATAGACAAATTTCACAGGTTCTCGTTTCACTTTGGCATTTTTCACGAGGCTGCTGCATGTTTAAGCCTTTACATTACTCATGTAATAATTGTGTACATTTTCCTGACATTTATCACTACAGTTATACGTCCAAGAATCACAAGTGACTGATATTGTGATAGGCAATATCAGTAAGGGCTGATAATTATCGGCTACAAAAGGCCATATATCAGATTAAATAAATAAATAAATAAATTTACAAGATCGGTAAATTGGATTTTTGTTAATCATCTGGTGTTTAGCCTGAATAGAATGATAAAGTGCCTTGATCCTTACTTAATTAATTCAAATAAAAAATACCTTCCATATCTCTGGGGCATGCAGAGAATTTCTGTGTATTTCATGGCAGCACTCGACACACATTAACTTTAGTACACCACAATCTCGACATCTACACTCAGCTTTCCTTGTGCATTGGTTATTGCAGCAGATACTGTCATTTGGTAATGCCTCACTTGCCACATATTTCTCCAGCATTCGTTCCCTGATGTCACTCCATGCTTTTATCTCAGCCTCTTTCCTTAATTTGCCTATATTGCCTCACACGTTTCTTAATGAGGGACTGCTTTCCAAACTGAGGAATTGAAGAAACACAGGGTTCTTCTGAATGACTCTCAGTGTTTACATCATTATCACTATGATCTGCTTCTTGGTCTTGGATTCTAAGATCTCCATGGCTGCTATGACCTTGCACAGAACCAGAGGAAGTCCTTGCCAGTGTCACTTGCACAGGTACAGAAAGCCTAGATCTTCTGTGAACTCGACCACCTCTATATTCTATCACCTTGTACTTAATCGTTGTAGCCTTTTTACGTACCCTAAGCAGTATAAATATAATAAATAATTTATAATAATGCTATATATACATGTCAATTATAAATAATATAATTCCATGTCCTACCAGCTTTTAATATAGTGGGTTTAGTCTGTCACACCAGGTTTGTAGATGAAATTGAAAGGTAATATTGTGGTGTTATGCTAAAGAATTTATTACTAAAAATCTCTAAGAGAAATATAAAAGTTCATATATAAAATGAGTCCAAATTGAACTTCGATCAACTTGTTATAAACCTTGTTGTGAGAGCCAGTGACTCAGCCGGCTATTTTGTATCGGCTGTATATCCAACCATAAAACTAAACGTGTATTTTCAGAAGTTTCGCTGTAGCCTAGCAGGCTACCAGGCTGCAATAGTCTGTTTATTATATATATTGTTTACATATTTTCGTGCCACTCGCGGTCACGAATTATTAATGAACATGGCAATTGGCAATATAACCACAGATCACACTTATAATAAGCTGGACTACAAGATTACAAAATACTTACATTTGCGACACACAACCCAACGTAACTGCCGAACAGAAACAACTTGTTTTAATATAGTAATATCAAGATGAAAAAAGCCTTTTATCGCAAAATGGCGGGTAAAACGCAGAATATGCAAATGCAGCTTGGGCAGAGCGTTAGCTATGACATCACAGTCTGTCAGCAGGTACAGTCACCCGATACGCCCGTAATTATACGCTTATTAACATATCGAATTGACACGGAATTAACGCATAGTAGCGGCTAATGTAGGTGTCATATACCTAACCAAGCCTATCGAGAGTTCGGGTCTGGGGACAAGTTACAAACCTCAGCAACAAAATGGCGACGTTGTTGAGAAATGAGAATGTTTGAAATGAGAAGGTTTGAAATGGATTATTGCTGATGTGGAACATAAAAAAAGCTAAGGAACACAACAATGTCGTCTAGGAGGTGCTTTAAAGTTAAAAAAGCCGTCAAAGTAGTAAGTTATAAAGGAGGAAAAGTAACTCGAAGATCAAAGCTGAACGTTCCTCTTCAGTACTCTTTTGTGCAATCGCCTTCTCCAATCGCTTCTGCTGTTGATAGTACTTCCATCGGACAATATGTGGCTGAATCTGACCAATTGATGAATATAGACTCTCCAACAAACGAAAATATCGCTGTGAACAGTAATAAAAAAAGAGGAAAGCTTCGCATAAAAAGAAAAGTGAAAGCGTATCGGGAGAGAAAGATCAGGCTGGGGACTGCATGGCTTAATCTTCGCCAACAACTCATTTCTGCGCAAATAGAAAGTCAAGCATTGCCCACCAACCAACGATGTGTCATTCCTTTGTGTGAACAAAATGCTTGTGGGAGATGCCTTGACTGCAGTCCAGGACATTTTATGTGTGATGAACACATAAAGTTGGTTCATGGAGGAGGTAGAACTCTTCACTCACCTGAGATATGGAAGGTATAGAGAATAGACATAGTTATTTCTATGGTATTATAGTGGATATTTAATTATAAGAACCAGTTGTAACTGCAAATGTGTTCTTAGCTTTAAATTAAATTTAACTTAATGTTTTAGGCCAGGTTCAAATGCTGTGCTTTTCATGAACCATACATAATTTGTATTGTATTCAACTAATTTTACTCAATGTTTCATTCAAATAAGCCTGCTTCCTCCCATGAGCCATATTGCAGGGCTCCTTACATGATACTGCAATGAGTTAACATATTGTTAATTATCTGAATATGTACGGCTCATGAAAAGCATGGTGTATGAACCTGGGCCTAAATATTTATTGTCAGTCACCACTGGTTCACTAATGAAATTCCTTATTATTAGGAGGACAGGTATTCACCTTATACATTTAAAGAGATGGCTATATGGCATACAATGCACAATGCTGATCATGGTTATACACGCGACGTTATTGTAATAAATGGAAATGGTATGTTGAAGTATTTGGATTTAGTTTTTTGTTGGTTTTTTTACTAAATTTTGCCAAGTATATAATAATAAATGGCAGGGTCACCACAACAATATAAACCAATTACTACAAGCCTATAAAGTTTAGCAGTTACAATAGATTATTTGACAAAAAGAGGGACTCGAAAGGAATGTTGCAATTGTATTTCTCACTAATATGACAAATGGTAGGCCTCATATTCAATATTCTTGCAGTAGACTAACCTTTTATATTTTAATATTTTAGCACAAACTCTATATATATTATACATGCAAGTTATTTATTGTAAATTATATTTTTGTTTAGGCCAACAGCACATTATCAAATTCAAGTTTTGCTGCCATGAGCCAGAAGCTGTGACATTGGTCAGAAATGGTCTGTGGCCTTCTTCCCCAAAGGAACCACAAGCAGCTTTTGAGAAGAAGTTTATGGACAAAATCATGTATATATTTCTTGAGTGCCGTGTGTCACTAAAGTCCATATGTCAGGCAATGCAGTGGGCTATACCCACTCTTGCACAGGTGTATGTAAGTACTTTTATATTGTATTGACAAGTGCTAATATTTTAATTTATTATTTTATTTTTCTGGACAACAATAGATTTTAAGTAATTAAAGTAACATATTAGATTATGTAAAAATAGTGAAGAAGTTTGTTTCCTTAAATTGGTCATTGCAATTATTCTTGCAGATAAAGGACATTTATCGTCTTCTTGTTGGAGATAGCTTCGGTGAATACCGATTTCTAATGCACATGGTGAGCAGTTTTGGCAACAACAATCCTCTTATCGGCAAAGATGTTCAATGTCCTGCTTGTCCAAAGGTAGAACCATTACCATTATCCTAAAATTTAACTTATTCCTACCTAGACATCCTACCCTTCATAGGTGTGTAAGACAGTAAGACGTCCCCCTTGATGGCTAGAAATGGAACTAACAAGTTGTTATGACTTTTAAATAGGAAAATGGGAACATTTATGTGTCCATGGATGCTTTATTTGGTTGTGTGAGGAAAATGAGTGCTGGAACCAGCTATAGAGATGCAAACCATGGTGAAACACTATTCATTAAGCAAGACAAGGTGGATTCATTCTTGAAGACATACAACACAAAATCTTCATCAAATGCACAAGTAAACTAAATTATATCATAATTACAATATATTAACTATTCTGAAATAGAAAATGGTTGTCTGTATTTACATAATAATAAACACATTAGAAAGCTATTGGATATTGGAAAATTCAAAGCTTTTTTAATATTATGGTAAGTATTTTGAATTATTCAATGTTTACATCAGGTATTCAGGTTATGTAAACACAAAACATTCATTTTCTATTTCTTTTATTAAATATGACTAAGAAATGTGTTGTGATGCCAATAGTCAATACCATGCTTACATAGCCTGATGCACACATGGTAACTGGCTAATCAATGTGCATAAAACAACATTTGTTATAACTTAGTATTGAAGACAGTTATGCATTTGCAATTGCTCATATAATGCTTTAATTATTTATTTTTTGTTGTGCAGAAACCTTGTCACAACTTCCAAGCAGGTTCCAACATAAGATCAAAGAACAAATCAAAAAAGTTAGATGAAACTGCTATTTTTGGGGCTGGTTGCCGACATGAAGTACCGTTGAAATTCTTTAGTCTTAAGAGAGGAGAAGAGTAAGGAATTTCCCAACTTTTAATTTTGAATCCTATCAAACTTTACCACCAAATTAATTCAACATACAATAACCACCTGCATTTTGTTGAATTGGTATAGGATAGGAAATGCTGTTTATCTGTTGAAGTGGATGAAGCAGAGTACTGAAAACCAAAATGTGACCATCTATTTATTTTATGATATTGCTTGTACCTTAGAAGCTCACTTAAAGGTATAGTTTTGTTTATATTACACTTATACAATGATTTGTCAGAAAACTACATTTTATATATATATATATATATATATATATATATATATATATCCTGCGATGCTAGTGCAGTGCTCTGACCACTGAGCTACGGAAGCTATATACTGTAATTGTATATATATATACTATATACTGTATATAGATTGAACTATATAATATATATATATATAGATTCTAGGTATATTATAGGTAATATTTAGCATTTCACTCGATCAAACTACATGTTGAAAGGATTTATGGTGAAGGAAAATTTTGAGTGTTGGAATACATACATTTTAAGACCAAACCGGGACCAGTTGCAAAAAATGCAACTTCAAGGCCTTCCGGCTGGAATTGAATCCGCGACCCTGCGATGCTAGTGCAGTGCTCTGACCACTGAGCTACGGAAGCCGTTGCCGAGAGCCTAGTCATATGTACGAGTTCTGTATATATGCAACTGGTCCCGGTTTGGTCTTAAAATGTATATATACATATATATATTTATATTTCAAACTATCTAAATTTACACAACTGCCGTTACATGGTGTTTCATGCTTTCGCAATCTTCAGACGACGTCTTCAGCATGAAAAAGCATGAAACACCATGTAACGGCAGTTGTGTAAATTTAGATAGTTTGAAATATAAATATATCAAGCTCTACATTATATTATTGTATCAAGCACTCTAGTACTTCCAGAAGATATATTATATATATATATATATAAATAAATTGTAGATAAATCAAAGACAAGACATCACTTTGCTGTTACTCCGAGTTTCACGCTTACGCGATCGTCAGACAGACTTTAATGAAGAATACACGTGCTCCAACGTGTATTCTTGTATGTGTATGGTTGGAGCACGTGTATTCTTCATTAAAGTCTGTCTGACGATCGCGTAAGCGTGAAACTCGGAAGTAACAGCAAAGTGATGTCTTGTCTTTGATTTATCTACAATTTATTACGCTCTGCAAATTAATGCATTGAGCACTCTACCGACAGTATAAACTCAATTCACCAGATTTATATATATATTATATATATATATATATATATATATATATATATATATATATATATATATATATTATATATATATATATATATATATATATATATATATATATATATATATATATATATATATATATATATATATATATATATTATATATATATATATATATATATATATATATATATATATATATATATATATATATATATATATATATATATATATATATATATATATATATATATATATATATATATATATATATATATATATATATATATATATATATATATATATATATATATATATATATATATATATATATATATATATATATATATATATATATATATATATATATATATATATATATATATATATATATATATATATATATATATATATATATATATATATATATATATATATATATATATATATATATATATATATATATATATATATATATATATATATATATATATATATATATATATATATATATATATATATATTATATATAGTGAAAGTGGTCTTACCTCAAAATGATAAAAGTCGCAACTGTCAGTTTCACGCTCTACCTTTATGGTATTGAGTTTATACTGTCGGATCCCAAGTCCACAGTTACCATAAAGCCATTATGGTGATAGCCGGTAGGGCACATTGTATACTTTCATGTATATATATATATATATATATATATATATACATATGTGTATATGTATATACATATGTGTATATGTATATGTGTATATATATATATATATATATATATATATATATATATATATATATATATATATATATATATATGTATATATACAGTATATATATGTATATATACAGTACTTTCAAGTTGTATCTATTTGGCTCTATTATTTTAATATAATTATATACATTTTAGAAAACAAACCAAGAAGATCTTTTGCACAATGTCAAGGTGGCAATTCCTACATTTCATTGCTATGGCCATAAAGTTTCATGTCAGGTACAGTATATAAAAGTTATATTCACTTATTTATTTATTTTTATATATGAGTGTACATGTTTGCTGTTTTGTTTGCCAAGGTTACTTACAGTGGTAGACGACTGGATGGCTTTGGTTTAAGTGATGGTGAAGTGATGGAAAGGATGTGGTCTTTTCTTAGACCAACTGCAAAGATCACAAAAGAAATGACTCCTTCTCACAGGATTGATGCCATGACAGACTTTTTGTTGCATTATGGAAGGAAATCAGTAGCACAAATTGGTAAAAATTGACCTTGTGTTTTAAATAATAGTCAAATAGAAATTTCTTTGTTTTTTTACTCAACCTTAACTATTAGGGGAACGTCTCTGTGATCACATGAAGAAAGCTTTACACACAAAAGCTGATGCAGAAGATCAGTTGAATCTTCTTATTGGAAATCTTAACGAAACAGGTTAGTTGATAAGATTTTTAAATAGCGGAAGCTGCAGAGCTCTGTGCGAAATACTGCATGTCAGTAAACAAAAGTGATCTGATACTCGAAACCATATCGAAACCATATCGAAACTGAGCTTGATGATATATATAACTGCAAATGATAACTTGTTGTTATGACTCATAATTGTTATAATTAACCCGTTTAAAACGATATGCAGGTATTGATCTTGACGTTACGACAATAGAAAAGTGGGCAAAAGCTGAAAAAGATGCATTCAGTAAAACGTTTGAGAAGACAGGTAGGTCTTTCGATTGCAGTATACAGAACGCGATATTATTACAGAACATGCGTTTATTTTCATTGATAATGTCACTCTTAAGTGCTGATTGAAAACTACTGTACTTAAAAAGTCAGTGCTTCTAATTATTTCAATATATTTGCAGGTTCTACGAGTTTGACAGATGTTACAGAACGTTATGCTGAAAAGCTAAGGGATTACTATACCGTCAGGTTTGCGGATATTTTATTGTTTAGTTATTTTGAATACGTCGCTGCAATGCATTGTTATCCAATTTATCTTGAACTATAAATTTCTTCTGCGTGCATGTAGGTCATTTCAGGCGAAAATTTAATTTTGGATGCGATCCTTTTTTCCTTATTATTTTTCTTTAATTTTCTTTTCTGCTTTTGTGTACAGAAAGAAGCTTGAGGAAACCGAGTTTGGCTGTGACAATTTTGCGATTTTGAGTTCTAAATTTAGCAGGTACTGTATGTAATCGGTTTTCAGGAAGACCTTTTAACCTGTTTCGAAATTCAGGAATTATCGACAAACATAGCCTTCACTACCGTAAAGTTTCCAAAGTAACGACACCCGAAAATAACGACTCCCCGAAAGCAACGATAAAATTCAGTGTTTGAATGGCGAAAGTAGCTACCTGTACCCCCAACAAAGGTGTTACATGGCATGAACTATCAATTAAACGTATTACGAAAGTATTTTGTAAAGTGTCCAAGCAAAGTTATGTTACTGATTGTTGTGCGTTCATGTTTTCCGGTATTGTGCAGATCTTTCCGAAAACCTCACTGCTTATTGTTCCCATATATATATATTGTATATGTATGTATATGTATGTATATGTATGTATATGTATGTATATGTATGTATATGTATGTATATGTATGTATGTATATGTATGTATATGTATGTATATGTATGTATATGTATGTATATGTATGTATATGTATGTATGTATATGTATGTATATGTATGTATATGTATGTATATGTATGTATATGTATGTATGTATGTATGTATGTATATATATATATATATATATATATATACTCATAACTGCTCGCATTTTGAGCACTTTGGTGACTCCACAATGCAATCCAACAATGTGTAGCCGTACATAGTGGGTCCCAAGTCCACAGTTACCATAAAGCCATTATGGTGATAGCCGGTAGGGCACATTGTATACTTTCATGTATATATTACGCTCACCGCTCATGTGGTTTGAGCACTCTCATGGATTGGGCGGAGAGTCTCTCTCAATGAGACGTTTACTGTTTGCATTATGCATTGCTCACTGCTCGCAGTTTGAGCACTTTGGTGACTCCACAATGCAATCCAACAATGTGTAGCCGTACATAGTGGGTCCCAAGTCCACAGTTACCATAAAGCCATTATGGTGATAGCCGGTAGGGCACATTGTATACTTTCATGTATATATATATATATATATATATCTTATCCCGGCATTACCACCATATATACAGAACTCGTGACTAGGCTCTCGGCAACGGCTTCCGTAGCTCAGTGGTCAGAGCACTGCACTAGCAATCGCAGGGTCGCGGGTTCAATTCCTACCGGAAGGCCGCTAAGTTGCATTTTTCGCAACTGGTGCCGGTTTGGTCTTAAAATGTATGTATTCCAACACTCGAAATTTTCCTTCACCATAAATCCTTTCAATATATATATATATATATATATATATATATGTATATATATATATATATATATAATTATATTGAAATTCGAGGAGTTCGCCTTCTGTAATTCAGCTTCTTAAATGTATTATAATGGTAACGGAAGTTCAATTTTCATATATTTACAGCTTAGATGGCCAGCTTAAAAGTTATGAAAATGGACAAGCCCGTTGGCTTCCTGATAATCCATCGTACACTTTGTACATTAACAAAGCTGAAGACAACCGTCGAAATGAATTGTTGGGTAACATGCGTGTACGCTGCCTAGAACGGTGGTTTCTACTACAACTCATGAAGAAATATGCTGGTTAGTAATTGTGGTCAGTGTTTTGTTGCGTACCTCAAAACGTACGAGAAAATATATAATCTGTATACAGTAGCTATATATAAATGTTGTAGATGATATAAGTGTGTGCTGCGTAGGCAATGTAGAAATACAAATCGAATACTATATAGAACACGCCTTAAATATGGAGCGCATTTTACCTTTGTGTCTATTTACGTATTTTCTTCTAATTGCTCATTTTGTAACTTTTATTTTCCAAAACTTTATCTATTAATGGTTTCTTTGTTCTTATGTTTGTTTTACAGATGGACAAGCCATCGCCAAAAAGATCTGCGGCCAAATAACGAAGACCACAAATGCCATAAAGAAATTAGTGAAGGAATACGAAAAGAAGATCACAGAACATCCTCAGTCGAATTACCCTTCAAAAATAACCTTTGAGGAGATCGTGGATCTAAACTCGACTGTGTGGAATCTGCTTGAGGAGGACGTCAGCTTCATCTCACCTGTCCCTTGCTATGTAAGACGTAAAGTTATAGATTTTAATCATATGATTAATCGGTGTACTGAAGAACTATCACTGATTAAAGATGAGATGACGAGAGTACTTGGCTATTACGACACAAAGATAGCAGCTCTTCATTCCTGGTCTGACAATTTAAGGAAAGAACAGGATATATCTGACTCACGAGGATTGTTAACCTTAGTGCTGACAAAAATGGATAATTTAACCATCTTATCCTCCTACCTGAAGACCATCTTTAACCCATATATTCAAAATTCAGAATTACCTGAAGAAGAGGGAGCATTTTTGGCAAATGAATCAGAAGAAGTGGAAGAAGACCAACAAGCCGAGGACGATGTCGCAAGCGAGGTAGAAGAAAACCTAGAGGAGGGAGATGCGTTGGAAGTTCTTCTTTCAGTGCTTCATGAAGAATATGGAAATGATGACTCAAACTTTGAAAATTCTGACTCAGACGAAGAGGAAGCGCGAGAGGACCTACTCTGATTCTGCATATGTACTATAAAGTAAATGGTTTGAACCTAGGACTGACGTTTCGACGACCTCAGCGGCATTCATCTCAACTCAGATGACCGCCGCTGAGGTCGTCGAAACGTCCGTCTCTCGCATATATATATATTATATATATATATTATAGGGTGAGGCGGGTTTTACAAAAAAACGAAACGCGGTTTTTTAAAACGCGTTCGAAACTACAGTTAAAAAAACATGCATGACGCTACTCGCGCAAGACTTCAGTTTGAAAAACAATTGTATTAATTGATTATAAACATCCTGACTACGAAGTACAAAGAAATATGCAATATATAAGAGAAAGCCGCTTATCCGTTCAATTAAGCTCGAATCGAAGCCCCTTCCGTTCTTATATCGGAGATCATACCTGGCAAGAAACGTACGGTATTTCGAAGAACGTTATCAAATTTCAAACAAAATCTCTTCAGTTTTTCCGTGTGTAAACGCAAACACTTGATTCTTTTGCAACAAACCCATATAAGTATGGTTCAATTTTATTGAAATACCGATTTTTCTTCGTTTTTTCCGGTTTTTCTCCAAAAGCAACATCGGTTAAATCGGTTTTCAAAAAACATCGGATTTTTTTCGGTTTATCGATTAACCGCCTCACCTTAATATATATATATATATACAATAATGCATATTAATATATATATTAATATATATATATATATATATATATATATTATTAATTAATTAATTAATTAATATTAGAGAGGATTTAATATTGTCAAATACATATATGGAAAAAGTGACTGGGCAGTCACTTTTTCCATATATGTATTTGACAATATTAAATCCTTTCTAATATTAATTAATTATTCTTAAAGCCCTCTGTATACAAGAAGTTGTGTATCGCTTCGCTACTTTGGGAAGTGCGCTCGAGAGGCCTTGCTCCAAATTATGGTTAGATGCGATGTCTGCCTGTTGGTGTCAAGTGAAAGCGGCGAATTTAATATGTATATGGGAATCACTGACTGTTCTGACCGTGTCTCATTAGCTCAAAGGTTAGAGCGCCGAAACGTTGATTCGGAGACCAGGTTTTATATATATAAAACTTCAGGAGATTTGTGATGGAAATGTTAGTGCGGTCTATCAACTTCTCATCTTGTTGAAGTCTCTGTTGGACAACTTGTAGTGTAAGTTCAACTGGAATGGATGTAAACAGTGAAACAACATCAAATGATACCATAGTTTCATCCTCTAATATTTGCAAATCTTTTATTTTTTGAGAAAATTCAGCGCTGTTTTTCACGGAATATTTCCCATTGAGAAAAAGAGATATAATAGAAACCAGATATTTTGATAGATTGTATGCAGGAAAGTTGATACAGTTAGTTATAGGTCGAAGGGGGACCTCGGGTTTATGAATTTTGGGTAGGCCATTGGAAATATTAAAGGATGAAACTATGGTATCATTGCGATTGAAACTACATTTAATGGGTGGATTGAAATTCTAATGCAGGCAATGATCACATTGACATTCCTGAGATTTACAAATCCCTCTCGTAGTTTTTACTGATTTACACAATTTTAAACCTACTGTATATAATAAGCTGTAATTGCTTTTTTACCTTTTTATCTTTAAGAACATTTTAAACGTCATACGTTTTTAGTTATCTAGATTCAACTTAATAAATCTTATATATATATATATATATATATATATATATATATATATAATCTATAAAAATACCGCCTGGTGTATAAGAGTCAACGTTTATCGTTAAAACAATAAGTTTAAATACCTTAATGACGGCAGTGAAATCAATATAAATTTTAGTATTTGAATGAAACCACGGCCGATTGACTAGCGTATTTAACACTCAAAGTTTGTTTTATGATCTCCCAAACGCTTCAATATTTCGAAAACTTGGCAATAAAAAATATTAATTATTTTGTTTATCATAAAGATTCTTTGGTTTGAACAACGTCCCCGTCCCGTCGTAGATCTTAAGGTCCCCATTAGTTAACGTCAGACGTTGGCTCTAAGACCTACGTTAATGTTTATGTAACTACCTGTATTTTGCATAAACCTGTTGTACATATGTATATAATATTGTACGATTGCAAATCTAAATTTACAGTCATTTATAATACATTTAACAAACAAATTTTGGAGTTTAAAGTTATTTAATTTTGTTTTGTTTTACTACTCAGACTATTTGCAACTCAGGAAACCTTATTCAAAGGAACGCGTTTAATTTTACTACATATAGGGCTTATGGTGAAAATCGCCCGTTTTAAAATCTAAACTTAATTTATTCAGATTTTGCTAAAAATTTTATATGAATTTTATATTTTATATTTATCATGAACTTACGTTTGTGTGCAAAATTTCGTTCTGTAAATGTAAAAGCAAATTTTTTTATCAAAGATTCAGCTTTATACTACCTATATAGGGTTTATGGTGAAAATCACCGGTTTTATATAAAATCTAAACTTAATTTATTCAGATTTTGCTAAAAATTTTATATGTTGTTACTATCATGAACTTACGTTTGTGTGCAAAATTTCGTTCTGTAAATGTAAAAGCAAATTTTTTTTATCAAAGATTCAGCTTTATACTACCTATATAGGGTTTATGGTGAAAATCACTCGTTTTATATAAAATCTAAACTTAATTTATTCAGATTTTGCTAAAAATTTTATATGTTGTTACTATCATGAACTTACGTTTGTGTGCAAAATTTCGTTCTTTAAATGTAAAAGGAAATTTTTTTTATCAAAGATTCAGCTTCATACTACCTATATAGGGTTTATGGTGAAAATCAGCCGTTTTAAAATCTAAACTTAATTTAGTCAGATTTTGCTAAAAATTGTATATGTTGTTACTATCATGAACTTACGTTTGTGTGCAAAATTTCGTTCTTTAAATGTAAAAGCAAATTTTTTTATCAAAGATTCAGCTTTATACTACCTATATAGGGTTTATGGTGAAAATCAGCCGTTTTAAAATCTAAACTTAATTTAGTCAGATTTTGCTAAAAATTTTATATGTTGTTATTATCATGAACTTACGTTTGTGTGCAAAATTTCGTTCTGTAAATGTAAAAGCAAATTTTTTTTATCAAAGATTCAGCTTCATACTACCTATATAGGGTTTATGGTGAAAATCAGCCGTTTTAAAATCTAAACTTAATTTAGTCAGATTTTGCTAAAAATTGTATATGTTGTTACTATCATGAACTTACGTTTGTGTGCAAAATTTCGTTCTGTAAATGTAAAAGCAAATTTTTTTATCAAAGATTCAGCTTTATACTACCTATATAGGGTTTATGGTGAAAATCACTCGTTTTATATAAAATCTAAACTTAATTTATTCAGATTTTGCTAAAAATTTTATATGTTGTTACTATCATGAACTTACGTTTGTGTGCAAAATTTCGTTCTGTAAATGTAAAAGCAAATTTTTTTTATCAAAGATTCAGCTTTATACTACCTATATAGGGTTTATGGTGAAAATCACTCGTTTTATATAAAATCTAAACTTAATTTATTCAGATTTTGCTAAAAATTTTATATGTTGTTACTATCATGAACTTACGTTTGTGTGCAAAATTTCGTTCTTTAAATGTAAAAGGAAATTTTTTTTATCAAAGATTCAGCTTCATACTACCTATATAGGGTTTATGGTGAAAATCAGCCGTTTTAAAATCTAAACTTAATTTAGTCAGATTTTGCTAAAAATTGTATATGTTGTTACTATCATGAACTTACGTTTGTGTGCAAAATTTCGTTCTGTAAATGTAAAAGCAAATTTTTTTTATCAAAGATTCAGCTTCATACTACCTATATAGGGTTTATGGTGAAAATCAGCCGTTTTAAAATCTAAACTTAATTTAGTCAGATTTTGCTAAAAATTGTATATGTTGTTACTATCATGAACTTACGTTTGTGTGCAAAATTTCGTTTCTGTAAATGTAAAAGCAAATTTTTTTATCAAAGATTCAGCTTTATACTACCTATATAGGGTTTATGGTGAAAATCACTCGTTTTATATAAAATCTAAACTTAATTTATTCAGATTTTGCTAAAAATTTTATATGTTGTTACTATCATGAACTTACGTTTGTGTGCAAAATTTCGTTCTGTAAATGTAAAAAGCAAATTTTTTTATCAAAGATTCAGCTTTATACTACCTATATAGGGTTTATGGTGAAAATCACCGGTTTTATATAAAATCTAAACTTAATTTATTCAGATTTTGCTAAAAATTTTATATGTTGTTACTATCATGAACTTACGTTTGTGTGCAAAATTTCGTTCTGTAAATGTAAAAGCAAATTTTTTTATCAAAGATTCAGCTTTATACTACCTATATATAGGGTTTATGGTGAAAATCAGCCGTTTTAAATAAAATCTAAACTTAATTTATTCAGATTTTGCTAAAAAATTTATATGTTGTTACTATCATAAACTTACGTTTGTGTGCAAAATTTCGTTCTTTAAATGTAAAAGTAAAATTTGTTATCAAAGATTCAGCTTTATACTACCTATATAGGGTTTATGGTGAAAATCAGCCGTTTTAAAATCTAAACTTAATTTATTCAGATTTTGCTAAAAATTGTATATGTTGTTACTATCATGAACTTACGTTTGTGTGCAAAATTTCGTTCTTTAAAAGTAACATTTTTATCAGAGGAACGCGTTTTTAATTAGGTGTCATATATCTCGGCTAGGAGGGTAGTATATGGCTCGTACAATATGTCGACGTTCGAAAGCCCTTGTGATTTTGATACTGTATGGTATTTAGACCTGTGGAGGTCTGAGAGAGTATAGTATATGCGACAAAACTTATGTCGTTCGAGGTCGGTTCATGCATTGGTTCTAGAGTACGAGGTATTTTTATTTTTTTTATTTTTCAAGCTATAACTCAGCGAATATAATTAGTTAATGATCGATACGTTATAACCATAGAAAGCCCATTTCAAGCTCTATAGAACGTCATATCACGAAGTTTTCAGAAAGTATTTAGAAACATTAATATTGTATTACAAACGGAATTTGCATGCTGCCACCTTAATACTTTGGGAATGTAAATAACTATTAAGTCATTAGCACTGCCAATTCTGAGAAAAATAGATATTTTCTCCTGATATTTGGGTTTATATATTTTTATATTCGGAGCTATATAAAGCTTAAAAGAGCAGTATATCACCTACCTTATATCTGGAAATACCTATCAAGGGCTATACAGTCAAAGAAATAAAGGAGTTTTAGGGTACCCAAAAGTAGTTCTTTCTCGCCAACAATGCACAAAATTTTCTAATTTTTGAAAGTATTACTGGTATAATCGCTCCTGCCAGTGGCATATTAATTTCTGTTATCATTGGTATAATTATATTCAGGTGACCACCCCCCCGAAAAACGTAATATTTGAAATGTTTTAGTTATTTTTGTTCTGCTGGCTGGAATAGACATGAGCATATATAAGTGTCAATGAAAACCAACAAATTAAGTGCTCTCTTAGGTGGTCAGCTACGGTTATGTTTAAGGTTAAGGTTAGACTATAGTTCTTGAAATGTCGTTCTGAAAATGTCAAGTCACCCTTTTACCCTTGTCCTGGAAACGTAGGATTAGTCAATGTAACATTATACACCCATAGCCACATGTTACCATTGTATGCTGTCTACATTAATTTGGTGGAGTCTAGGTTGGAAGGGCACATCTTCCAAAATGAAATGCGTAAGTACTTTTACATAAATTTATACAAAATGTTCTTCAGATTTAAACGATGAAATAAATTGCGTCATAAACATAGTATGCTAAAGAGTGCTGTACGTCATTTAATTATTGAAAAGAAAAATATTTTACAAGATTTAAAATAATAAATTTACAATATTTACAAACATGCATTATTTACAAGCAACTATACAAAACTGGACTAAATAGCCGTTACACCTCGCAGCAATGCTAGCCTGTTACTTGGCCATTCGTAAAATCCGCCAACGCATATCGGTTCGTCCATGTCGAACGACCCAGGACAGGAAGGAAGCAATCCATGTTTATCAATACGACGAACTTCAACGACAACGTTCCCAGGAGCTAACTTTCGCCCGTGAAGTTCTGTTCGCTCGGTCAGCACTGCGACAGCATGGATGTCATTGCTATTTTTTCCCATTATACCGAATGGCATATCTATATGAAAAATAGAGAGAATTAAACAATTAAAAAAAATTAAAGTGTTGTCGACTCAAACAGGTTTGAATTTCAGAAATTCAGTCATTCACACGTACGACTACAAATCCAGCTGAGTTAGACTATATTTTCAGTTAATTATCGGTATATAGTATAACTCTTTTCACTTCAAATAACCAAACATGCAAAATATACGAACGCGTATTGTCATGTTAGGTAATTTGACCACAACTATGTATCGCCCCTGTAATTACAGAAATTAACTAATAATTCATAACCCCCTCTCTTCCCTAATGAATTAAACTATTTAAATTCTGGGGTATTATTATAAGTAATAGCATAAAAGAGGTGCATTAGCTATTAAACGTCCCGCTCGATGAGGGTCATTTAGTAAAATTCCGAAGGCCCGAGGGAATTTTACTAAATGACCCGAATTGAGCGGGACGTTTAATGGTTAATGCACCTCTTTTTATGCTATTCCTTTGTAATATAATGTTTGCGGGTATTTATTTTGTTCTTTCGTAATCGTACCTCCGTTGGCGTCAAACCGGGTATGATTAGTTCTAATCAGACCTGGTTTGCCGTCAACGGAGGTACGATTAGCAAAAATGGATATAATGAGGTATATTAGTTGTTAATGGCCGTGTGAGAACAAAAGAAATACCCGCAAACATTATATTACTTAATAAATGCACTACAGGGTGTCCCAAAAAAATTTTCAAATTCAAATTAGCATGTTAATTCAAGCAACCTATTGTAGTTCTTTGAAATTCATTATCGCTTTTGAACTACGAATGCGTAAAAATACACAGTTTTTATACACATGGGATATTAAACACAATAGGTTGTTTGAATTAACACGCTCATTTGAATTTGAAAAAGGTAGCCTTTTTTTGGGACACTCTGTATTTAATGCCCGCGGGACATCAAATATAAATCGACCTGATCATGAATTAAATGTTTATATATCCAAGCTCGCAAATCCCACATTTACATCGCTGACGGGATTGTTGTAACTATTATTGTCCCGTGCCGACGGGGTACAGTAATCGGTTTGTCTTGTCTAGCGATCTACGCGCGAGGTTTTCCTCTTGGTGCGACAATCCGCACACGGGGTACATGCTTCACAGAGCACTGCTTATTCATCACTATTTCATTACTATTTCATTACTATTTTCCTTGTTTCTATTATAATTACTCACTGTTACTATATTATACGATACCTTTTGATACTTTCATACTTTTTCCTGCATAAAGACTACGTAAGGTGAAAAGGGTTGCTGGACTCGATGTGTTTGGTTGACTGACTGTGGAGGTGGTAGGCGTAGAGACTGTAGTGGGACGGTCGAATACAGCAGCAACAGAGATAGCATCAGAAGATGAAGTAGCATCAGAAGATGAAGTAGCAGTAGAAGATGAAGTAGCAGTAGAAGATGAAGTAGTAGCAGCAGAAGAAGAAGTAGCAGCAGAAGAAGAAGTAGCTGCAGAAGAAGAAGTAGCTGCAGAAGAAGAAGTAGCTGCAGGAGAAGAAGTAGTAGCGGGAGAAGAATTAGTAGCGGGAGAAGAAGTAGTAGCGGAAGAAGTAGTAGAAACAGAAGTAGCAGTAGAAGTTATAGTAACAGGAGGAGAAGTAGTTGCAGTACAAGAAGTAGCTGGAGAAGTAGCTGTAGTATCAGAAGTTATAGTAGTGGCAGAAGTAGTAGCAGAAGTAGTAGCAGCAGAAGTGGCAGTAGAAGTGGCAGCAGAAGAAGTACCAGCAAAAGTAGAATGAGCACAACTTAAAGACCAGTTGTCCCTTGCCTGCCACAATTCTCGTCTCTGAGCGGAACCGTATAAGGCAGGTTTCCGTGGCGTCTTTCCAATTTCTTGTTCAAGGTGATTTGGGAGATGTTTGAAAACAATGCCACTTTCTTGAAGTTTCGAATATGGCATCTTCCTATTGTTCTTTTTCACAAGTTCACCTGTTATGAAATTTAATAAAAAAGCGCACAAAATTATATTCTGAGCAACTAACATAAAACATAGTACAATATCGTCCCTCAAGTGATAAAACTGATATCACCTCAGCCCATATATATATATATAGATAAAATGAAGCGAATAGTTTGCAATCGTCTAAGAGTGCTCAATACCTTGAGTGGTAGAGCGAATTGTATAACTTATGAACTTAAAGTTCATAAGAACTTTAAGTTCATAAGTTATATATATATATATGTATATGTGAAATGTATTACCTATATATATATATATATGTATAGGTTATCACATGAGGTGTGAGGTGATATCAGTTTTATCGGTTGAGGGACGATTCGTAATTGTCACGAGTGAGCGCAGCGAATGAGGGACAATTATGATATCGTCCTGAAAGCGCTAAAACTTATATCACCGAGTCACGAATATGATAGCCTATTTATAGCTTCAGAGCGGTCATCTTCAGAGCTGTCATCTTCAAAGCGGTCATCTTCACTTGACTCTAAAGATGACCGTCGCTGAGGCCGTTGAAAATTCAGTCACCAACAACAGTTAAATGAGTTAATATACAGTTAATATACAAATACAGTATACATTTAAAACCAAACCGGGACCAGTTCAAGGCCTTCCGGGTCGCGGGTTCAATTCCAGCCGGAAGGCCTTGAAGTTGCATTTCTCGCAACTGGTCCCGGTTTGGTCTTAAAATGTATATATTCCAACACTCGAAATTTTCCTTCACCAGAAATTTAATTTTCAACACAATTACTTTTGTCAATATCATGCAATTAATTACATGCAACTTACAATATTTCCTATTGAAGAGTTCCTGAATGCATTTCACAGAAATATCTTGTTTTTCATTGGGGGGACCTTGAAGAAAAAAACCCAGTTTAAATGAAAGTTAACTTAAACAATATTTAAACACAGGTATATTATTAGGCTGGTCAATTGACAATGTCCAGACAGTATGAGGAGTTGTAAGATTAAACTAATGTAATAAATTAAAATATATTAAAATTAATTAATTCAGCCAGTCATTTTGACGAATGATCAGTTCAAGGTAACCCATGGTTTCACCCTGTTGTGTGTCACCAAAAAAATGTTACAGTACTGTAAGTGCATTTTTGATAAATATATACTTACATTGTAACAGATTGGCAAAATGATTAACCAGATCATTTTCAGATGTTAAACAGCTTACTGCCAACATTTGTTGTCCCATGGTAAACATTCCCACCATACCCACAAATCAGCAGGCAATGTCCTCCTAAGGCCTCCAATTCTTGTACCTAATATAATATATAAACAAACAGTACAAACTATTTTCACAAATTTCGAAATAAACTGTCCATATTATGTCTTTTTGTGCAAGGCGACTATGGAAAATACCTGATTGCCAGATATAAATTTGGATATTTGTTGACCTGTTTATTACACCTATAAAGCTTTGAAGCAACATTGGCATTTGAGTGCTTGTTACTCAACAGATGGTTAGACACTAGGTTTGTTGACATGATGCATTAAAAATTGTCAATTAAAATTGTGGTTATACAAGACAATAGAAACCAGCCACTCTCAAGAGATTAAGGTGACAAGTTTTGGATATTTTAATGGTTATGTACAGTAGATACTCCAAATGTGGCTCAAAAACTGGTGTACCAATAATATTGGTATAATTTTTAGTATAGTTAACAATACCAGATATTTCTTGTACCAAATATCATAATACACACCTTTACAGTATTCTCTTTTCATAAAATGCAAATGTTTTGTTCTCTGGACACTAAACATTATTACTATTTTGTCACCTACTGACACTATAAGACAATCTTCTTTAATTTTATCTTTTCAATCATAGTTCCAAAATTAAGTGAAAAATAAGAAATTTATTAACATGTATCTCTTATTAACATGTATCGTTTAAGATACACGCATCATTAAAATCTAATAGTGCAACTGAAGAAAAAACTAAATCTCATCTACTATACAAGGATTATGGCATACATATTACAATGTCACCTTCTAATGTTAAACTGTACCTCTTTCATCATATTATTTATTATTCTTTTCGCCCTCGTATTATTTGTTGGTAGACATATATCCTGATTTGACTCTGCAGCCCTTTTTCGATAAATCTCTTTCTCTGTATCAGGAAGGTTTCTCCATTTCCCTCCAATTTCCTTAAAACAGTCAGAGCGACTTTCACTGTGTTCTATAAAAAGATTTGAATTCATTTATAACAAAAAGAGGTTTGGCAGTGCCTGAACATCAGTTCACTGTTGTTTACAACACACTGTATTTACATGTAATACAAATTTGAATTGGTTTGAACTACAAACACAATGTAACACATAAATAGCTATTAAATATCATCAGCAGTCAATCAATAAATTAGCTGTGCTTTCTATTTTCTATTTGTAGAAACAAACAAGTATATTGTAATGCAAATGCTGCAATCCTGTTACTTGCTATATAATGACAACTGAAAGATAGCGAGTAGCAAGATTAACTTCCCTCTTATATGTCTGAAGAACTAATACAACGCTGCAAATAGTGGCTGGTCAACGACCGCCGATATTTGACCTTTGACCGTCAGGGTTTTATCCAAGCACTTGAGGTTAGGTCTGTTTTTTTGGACACATTGAGCTTTTTTATATACTGGGGGCAGGGTACATGTATATGTAAGGTGGGTCCAGCTAGGTAGGTATCGGAAATGGGATTTCCTGCGTTTGCAGAACATTTTCAGTGAAATCCCAACTTAATCCAATAGAAACAAGGTTATAATATGACATAACCAGGCAGATCGAGGGAGAGAACGGAAATGTTTGAATTCTAAGGTCTACAATTTCATGTTAGGTACACATTACATAATGGTTTACATATACATTACATACCAATGATTATAAGATATGTGTTGGTTCATAGTTGTTTATGGTGGTGCTAACCCTAATCCTACAGTAATCATTACAACATACACATGCCTAAACCTTACCAAAACCATTGTGTGGACCTAACATGAAGTAGCAACCAAGGCCACGATCCTTTGCGCTTACCAACAGGATTGTGGCCTCTGGAGACAAGTTGCTAATCTTCCACTTTTATTCAATAGAGATTTTAATGAGGAAAAACACCTTACTTTAATTACCGTATATAGTAATGTGGTACTGTTCATACTTCAGCGTGAAACGTAAAACTGTATTAATAACAACAGAATATTTAGAAAGAGTGAAGATTTGAAAGTCATAGAAATCTCGTTTAATTGTGTCGTGAAGACACAAATAATTTGTTCGTAATTCAAGATTGAGTATTAAAACTCAATCCCAGATTGAGTTTCTAGGTCCATTAACCGGACCTTGAATTTTCAATGATCATAGTGACTAGTCAAATATTTTTACACTCGGTTTTTTCTTTAACCTGTGAAATTCTACAGTACGAACCTCTCACAAAGTGTAATATGAAATCAGCTGTTAGCACCACAGTCTCTTTATAATGTTATAGCAATTCAAAAGGAAAGATGAAATGAATGAAGAATTGTCAAACGTTCCAGAGTAATAGACATCAAAGAAATAAACTGAACAGCAGAATGAATGACTGGCAGGATTTGCCGTTTGACCGCCAGAATTAGATTTCTTCTGATCATCATGACCGGTGGATCACAAAAAAATATTTGCAGCTGTGCTGCTAACAAACATAAGTTGGTTTCTACTAAAACAACTAATTAGTACAGTAGCAAATCCATTGAGAATTGCTTGAAAATTAGCAATACAGTACTTTATATTAACAACCAATGGGGCTTAAATGCTTAATGCAGGTTATGTTATGCTTTTGTTGTCACCACCAAGCCTTGGCATTAAAGCTCCATAGAATATTGCCAATCGATATTTAACAATTATTCACTGAAGTGCAACTGTGCAAGTAGTACTGTAAATAGTGGCGAGGTACATGTAAATATTGACTATTCACCAGGAATGCACCAGAACTTGGTTCCGGCAGGTTAGTTCTGGCAGGAACTCCGATTTTTCCAAGTTCCGGTTCTGGCCGGAACTCATGAAAAATGTTCGGCCGGAAACGGAACTTATTTGTCAAAATATGGTCATCGGTTGATATTCAACATTCACATTTGATCAGACAAAAATGTTCATACCAGTATGGAAAACAAAAAGTTAAAACATTATAAAACTAGTTTTGTATGTAATGTAAATATGAAGGACAATTTTAATAATTTTCTATCTGGTATTGTTTAATGAGGGATTATTTTCACTTTTTGAGCACTTAATTCCACAAGGACAATGTCAGACTAAGCTACTGGTTCAAACGGATGCGGTGCATCCCTACCATTCACCGAGGTAAATGATTGTTTTAGTATACTGTATACTGTATACTGCAAAAGTGACATTCTTGTTTAAAATATTATTTGTTTTGGTATTTTCACAAATTTTATTTTCATGTTAGCTTGTTACTACTCAATATCCATTAATCCATACAAAACC
Organism: Chrysogorgia sp. JL179-B06; assembly: GCA_035772405.1. NCBI lineage: Eukaryota > Metazoa > Cnidaria > Anthozoa > Scleralcyonacea > Chrysogorgiidae > Chrysogorgia > Chrysogorgia sp. JL179-B06. Next base: position 911,635 of record JAYKKM010000181.1, on the reverse strand, counting down.
TTTTTAAACAAATTTTGGATACCATTTGACTAAATTTTGTTGACTTTATTTGTCATTCCATAATCCACTACAAAAGCATTGTTTTTCAACAAAATCTCTTTCTTCACTGGAAAGAGATTAATTGGCAACGATGTTGCTTTTGCTCAGAAGTGAATATTGAATAATTTTACAAGATAGAGCACAAAAAACAATGTTCACTCTGCAGTATACATGTATAACAGTACTAATGTATATTTATGCAACATTGTGTATTAACGATCAATTGAAAATTAACAATCCAGCTTTGTTTACCTTTCAGAAGACTCTCACTAGCAAATGTGTTGAAACCAGATTTTTTTCTAACTAGTTTGCTCTTTACTTTCTTTACGCATACTCGTCCACTTATTTTTACTTTGTAGTTATTAATCCAGTGCTAAAAATATAACAAAATAATTTCAATTATTATTTATTGACTGCCTCCAAGCACAAACCAACTTTTAACCAATTTGCCCTAGCACCACCTTACTGTACTTGCACAGAGTCGACTCTACTCTCAGGGTGACCCTACTATACCCGAGTCAATTAAGTGAAGTAGGAAATTTCCCATATTGTTGCTGACGTTTCATATATAAGTATCCCAAATTCAAAACAAAGTAATAACCTCAAACCTTACTGGCTTCCCTAATCCTAACCTAATACTGATAATGCTTTATTTTAGAAATAACAGCTGGTTTTAATTTCAACTTCACTGCTGAAAGTCAATGTGATGTCTATAGGATTGATATGAAACTTCATCCCATATTGCTAACTTGCACATTACATTGTGGCAGCATATTTTGCAAGTGTAGGTTTCTGACACCCAACTGAGACAATACAACTGTGAATCTAGTGTGGTGTTCTAACAACTGAGCCACCAAGAGAGTTGCTGAGAGTGTGTCTATGAGGCCTGTGAGTTGATCACCTTTACAAGTTATTGGGTGTAAATGCCAATATTATTCACATATACACTGTATTTTAAATAAAATAACATCATTGACTTCTTTCATTCATGGCACCAAACCTTTGTCTAAATCTCAAGAGATTGATTGCAACTTTGCAAGTTGTCAATAAATGCTCACTATGGGCCCCATAATTGGGCCCCATAGTACAGTAGCAGATGTTTTTCAATAACTAGGTCTAGCTAGACACTGTTGCGGAGCTAGGTCAAACAATTTGTAGGGATAGGAATTTTGAGGGTTACTTGTCGCAATTGCGTTTATATTGTTTATATAGTGATGTCGGACTGGGAGCCTTTAGACATAAACCGATGGGCAGCCTGACACAATAATAGTGGATGGCAAATTCCCTTTGTAAGATGGGAAAACTATTTTTACTAAACGCAAATTATGATGATGACTTGCACTATATAGTTTGAACCAGAAACGATTTAATTAAAGTTAATTTTCTTGGTAATATGGCAACTGAATGAATAGATAACGACATTAACGATATACTCAATTTGAAACACTCAAAAGCATAATATCAATATGGTTTGACACTCATCAGCAACCTCTAGTTCTACTACTCTAGGCTGATTGCATTTTGGTGGAATGCAGTCAGTGGACGTTGTATTCTCGTAAAATAGCTAATACAGTACTACCTACCTTAACCTGCTGTTCTGTTAGCATCACACGGCTTGCACACTCCTTGATCACGGGCAAATTTTGTTTTTTCGTGGAATCCATATTCCTGTTCGTGTAAAAGAACTTCAAAATCGAAAGCTTCTCTTCGTCAATGACAAGACGACTTTGACCTATTTCTTCACTTTCATTGTTTAAATTACTGGGAATTTCCATAATAATAAGAATATATTTATCTTTGATATAAATATTAATGAGATTTCGAAGCTTGTGACAACAATGGCGGAGAACACGAAGAAGGCCGATTTTACAAATGGCGCGTTTCGAGGCAAAACAGCCTGGACATAGTATACACGGTTAGGTATATGACACCTACATTACAACATGTCCTCTCACTGGGTATCATGATAATCATCATATGTTCCAAGCGTTGAGTATGATGATTATCATGACCCTCAGTGCGCGTAGCCCATCAACGGTCAAGGAGAATGAGCACAAACAAAAGCAATGGCGGATTCGGGAGAATGCTCTAGTGACGACGGTAAGCACTGCATTATTAATCTTACTTTGCATATGTAAATATGAATAATATTAGCATCTCATTGACATACTGTGGCAGAAGATACAAACAAATAATTTCTAAATATGCTTATGAGCATTGAACAGTTGTTTTTAACGCTGCTTTTAGTCCATATATCTTGTATTATTTTCCAGCATGTCACATGATGATGAAACTGTAGTCAGGTTTTATAATCACTAATGCTAATAAAAAACTATGCCTACTTGCATATTGAATATATATATTGTTGTAGGAGCATTGAGACTATTGTTATAATGCTCCTAATACGTCTTTATTATTATTATTATTATATTAACTATTAAGGTTTAAATTGTATTACTTTTAAGGAATTACTGTTTCAAGAGCTCGAAAGAAAAGAAAAAAGTAAGGAAACATATGAAGATGTTTGCAAACGTGCACAAGAACACCTAGCGTCACTTACGCCTTCTGCTCAAAGAAAGAAAAGCGTTTTCGTGTTTGACTACGATTGTGAAACAGGAAAGAAGAAAACACATTGTGCGTACAAACCAAGACGAAAGGCGACCACTGCACCCAAAACAAATGTTGGTATGTAAGAAAAGTCGGTCAGTTACGTCAATAAACGGTTTTAACAAATTGGTAATATTGATCATTATTTAAAATGTGACTATATACACTAATACAGGTACAGGTACCTGTAGATAGCCGGCAGCTGGCTATTTAGTCTCACTAAATGATTTAATGTACAGTATGCACTACATTAAAATATGCACTAAAATACTACAGTAACCCTAAACCTAGAAGAAAACACACAGGAAACTCTCTTTAAATGGCAGCCAACATAACTACAGTGATAAAACGTGTTGTGCTGTGTAGGCTGTGTAGAAATACAAATAAAATATAAAAATGGTTGGTGTACTGCCGAAACAGCGTGCAAATCTGATGAAGGGCCTTCTGATGAAGGGCCTTCTGATGAAGGGCATTCTGATGAACTGAAGGGCCTTCTGATGGAGCTAGGCCTTTGCTCGAAACGTAAGACAACTTAAATGGCAGTCCACCAACCTTTTTAGATATTTGATTTGTATAACTACAGTACTACATGTACATGTAATTCATATACTGTACAGTGTACTGGCTGCTGACTATGTATAGTAGTCACTTCATTATTTTAAACACATTTAGACAGTACTATATAGTATAGACTACTGTAGACTAGATCATATAAAGAGGGTTTCTCCAACAATAGTACATTGTATTACCATATACATGTACAACAAAAAAAGGTGCTTAGAGTGTATATTACCACAGGGAGCCCAACTCTGGCACTTGTGGTGTGTTTTCTATGTTTTATTCTATATTATGGAAATTCTGATGTTTTATTTAATGTAACATGAGACAGTGGCACTTACAATGTAAGTGGTGCTTATGTAAATTAAAACTTGAAACATCCCGCACATGAGTGTTGTGTCATCGTAGCTTTCAGTTCACCCATATTCATGTAGCAATAAGTGGCAGCTGTTTTGAGTTTCAAATTTACTGCTCCTGCAATTTACGCAAGTGCCACATTCTCATCTAAAATTCAATAAAACATCAGAATTTCCATAATATAGAATAAAACAGAGAAACGCACCACAGGTGAGTTAGGCTCCCTGTGATATCACTGTATTGTTTCTGGTCCTTTAATTAGCACAAGATTCCACGACTGAACCAGATACACAAGATCAGTTCGATGACCTAGAGCTACTATGTTCTGAAGATGACAAAACAGGTACTGTATACAGTACATATATAATATGAATAATACAGATAATGTATGATACAAAAGTGCTATGCTGCATAGACAGTGTTGAAATACAATTTGAAAAAGGATGGTACTGTATAATGCCAAAATAGTGGACATGAGGTTTAAGTTCCAAATCGAGAGAAGGTCTGAAACAACCTCCTACACACTATTCAGCAGTACAGTACACCAACCTTTTAAAGTTTGTGATTTATATGAGTAATGTTATCACTCCGCCTGCCCGTAGGGTAGCGCAGAGGTTTAAAATGGCCGCATCTGTTTTCGTCGTTGGTGTAAGAAACTGGCATGTGCACATGCACAATTTCCTTGTGAATTGTGTACATCAAGTGATATCAATAGACATTCAGGGACTTTATAGTCTTGAGCAGTTCCATTAACCCCCATTTATTTTGCCACCTAGTGTATATTTCGTTGCCTGCGGCTGCAGGCGGAGTGAACGCCTGAGCAGGCGATCTTGTTGACTATATATATATATATATATACAGTGTGTACTTACAAAGTACAAAAAGAACTTCTAGTTCTATTTCTGATTTCCACTCTTCTATATTTTTATTAATTTTTTAGATGAATTTGAAGTTGTATGTCATCAGGCTCAGACTGAGATTGATGAATGGCAGGCAAAATACCAATCCAGTAGATCAGGTTCACAAAGAAAATGGGGGAAAAGGATGGCAAATGTTCAAGAAAGTTGGAATGAGTGTAGGCCAGTGTTACTAGAAATATTATTAGAACAATGCAGAACTCCATATGATGATGAAATGTGCCAGAAATGTCAGCAAAACAAAGTTGTTATTAGGTGTAATCAATGCATCTATAACAAGCTATGTTATGTTTGTGACAATGAGCTTCACACCATGTTTCCTCTTCATGATAGAGAAGCCTTTTTAAATGGATACATGAAACCCATATCTCCTACTATGGCTATTGATGGTGATGGTAAATTAACAATTATTGGTATGTGACATTCAATAATACAGTAGTTTAAAAATAGTCCAATCAGTTATTATTTGTCCCTAAGACACCATTTCAACAATGCCAGTACGAAATTAATGATATGAAACAGAGTTTGCTCTTCCATCCACACATGGCATGGAAATCATTTAAATATGGTATATATAAAATTAATATGGCACCCATATGGATTAGTTTGAATAACTGTACTGTATGTTGTCATGTACAAGTACTGTAAACACCTGATTATGGTATCAAGTCAGATAATTTTGCCTCACTTCATGTTAGAAGAGAAATCATGATCACTTTGTACTATTTAGTTCCAACTCATTTGTTAACTGTGCACTTCAAGCTGCCTTAATTCATACTGGCACTGTGTGGAATATTTTCAAACCAATTTATACCATTTCATACCATATACCTCCCTTACAGAAAAAGTTTATAGGCGCCTATAGGCAATGTTCGAATTGCCTATAGAAGCCTATTGGCATCTATAGGCTAATAGGTTTCATCATAGGTCGCCTATAGAAAATGTTCGAATTGCCTATAGAAGCCTATAGGTTTCCTATAATTGGATCCTATAGGTTGCCTATAGACATGCCTATAGGCAAGCCTATAGACTTTTTTTGTTAGGGATTGTACCAGCATTGCATACTGTAAACAGGGTCTAAAACATTTTGTTATCGGTATGAACTTATGGTATTTAGAAAAAATCATGAACTTTATGTATGTACACTGTAATAAGCTTTTTACACTGGTAATACTGTATTGTTTGGATTCTGAAGATTTAACCATGCATCCTTTTTGTCTTGTTAGACCGTTGTTTTCCATATGTGAATATATTATGCCAAACCTGTAAATCTGGGGAACATCTACTTTATACAGCAAAAGATACCTTCTGTACTATTGTAACATTAAAAGGTACATGTACAAATAACTTTTTTAACAATTTTTCTTTTGCAATTTGTTTTTATCATGATAAAGTGTATTTTACTAATTATGGTCCAATTGTAACTGATTTATAGGCCGCTTTGATCTCAATGATTGTTCTATATATTGCTGCAAGTGCAACAATGACATACCAGCATGGTCTTTGTCAAATGTTCTTCAATTTGGTCTTTGGCCAGGAAGCATCACCAACACAAATACACTGTTTGATCAAGACCTGCTGATGCACTGGGATCTTATGCAGAAACAGATGCCTGGATCCTCAGAACGTGCATTTCTAAGCGCCTTAGCAGAATTCTCGAAGAGAAAAGGACGGGTAAGTATGAGTAAAAATCTTTAAAAAGAATCAAATTTGTAATTACTACTTGTGTTTATGGTGCAACCTCTTTCATAATGGTGGTGGCAACTTCATAATGGTGGCGACAAGACCTCTTTCATAAAAGAATATTTAAAGTTGCCGCCATCAATACTGTATATTATACATTCAAATTAGCCTTTCTGGCCTCGTTATAAAGCAAAAATTCATTGGAATTGCAGACACACGAACAAGGTCAGAAAGGCTAATTTAAATGAATATAAAAGAATATTTAATTTGGGTGCCATTATCTATCTATCTATCTAAGTCGAGCGCACTCGCACAATTAATTTAGGTGCCATTTTAATTTGGGTGCCATTATGAAAGAGGTCTATAGTTGTCAAAAACTGGTTTTCAAACCATGTAAACCAACCACAGGGTGCGCATGCACCCGGGAGTAAGTGCTGAAGCGCATGCGTGTAACAGTCAATTACTGGTCCCACATGAGAGACGGTTATATTTGTTGTTTTGGGGATTGGGAACAATTTCCGTGGTTGGTTTGCATGGTTGAAGACCAGTTTTTGACAACTATTATACCTCATGGATGGGGAAAAGAAACTCTAGGGGTGGGGTGGGAGTAGTGGTTGAAAAGGCGAGCGAGGGGATTATTGCGGATTTGTATTTCTAGTACACTTTTATTCAATAACAGTACATTCATTGTCTCTTTTAATACATGTACATGTAGGTTGGGGTAATAAATTCAACTGCATTCAACCATTCTTTTAAAGAATGGAAGTTTTGCCAGTTTGAAATGGATTTGTTACAGAACAAAAACTGGATGGCATGTCCTCCCTGCTCAATCATGCAACATTCTGTACATGTTGATGGAAACATGAAACTATACAGATACAAATCTGCAGGCCAGTATGTACAGTATTATTCTGAAGCCTAATTGTTCTTGCCTGTATAGTACCACTAAAAATACACATTGTAAAACTGTATATACTGTAGGTGCCATACACAAAACATGTGATGCTTTTTTCGCTTACAGTACTGTATTTTTTACACCCTGCCAACCCCTTGTAACAGTTTTTATTACCTCCTCCCTCTCATATACCCTGTATGATGTGATGCTGGGACCAACCCCCCAAAAAGTGTCACATATTTTATAAATGACTGGCCACTATATCCACCTTTTACTTGAATGTACATTTACTGTACTACAATACAATACATGTCTATTGTGACAAAATAATTTATTCAATCTACAAATTATTTTACACTCAATGACCAACGAGGTTAATTGAAATGTGCTTCAAATGTATTATTTAATAAAATAATGGCACTCTTCTTGACCAAGCAAAATGCGCGCAGTAATTTTGTAATGCATTTAACAAATATACTGTAATTGATGGCAGACAATTTTATTCAGCAAACCAATGCATCAACATCATTGTTTAAAATATACTTCGTAGCCTTAGCGACAAGTGCTCAAGTTCATTCTACGTTTACTCTGACAAAGGGCCTTTGCTCAAAACATTAGACATTATTTTGGCAGTACACCAACCTTTTGCAGTATATTTATTTTCGATAATGCTGCTCAAATTTTCCATTTTAGAAGACATCGAGAATGCTATTACAAGGAAAACTTTGTTGCTTCCAATGCAAAAGTTGATGAACATTTAAAAAAGATCTATAAATTAAAAGGCAGTGTAAGTATGATTTTTAACATTAAAATTAATATCAGTAGCTACATGTAGTTTATTGGTAATATAGTATATATTTATACAAAATCTTTCCACTGCTTTTTGTTAGTTCAGTTTACTGTATTATACTTATCACTATTTTGCTGAATGGGATACCCCAACAGGCCCATTTGAAAATTACAGTAAGCCCATTTGATAGAGGTTGAATTCTGAGGGCCTATGATTTGAGGTTGTTATCCGAGATGATCGGAATGTCTTTCCATTTGCTGATATAATTGCAAGGCAGCACTTTCTCCTCAATTATTTTTAAGATCCTGGTGGTTTGACCCATGATTTGAACCAGTGTCTCCCAGCTCATAGACATGTGTGGTAACCACTAGACCACAACAGCTTAGCTAGCCATTGTTCTGGCACAATGGCCAGTCCAAGCCTGGTTCACTGTACTAGCGTCTGTGTCAGTAAATGTGGAAAACAATATGCAATAAACCAACTCTATTTCAAAAACAATTTTATTTCAGACAAACAAGGATAGTTTAACTGGAAATAAATGTGGAGATTCAACATGGAGAGCAGCAGGGAATACATTGAAAAAGAAAAAGACCATGGATGAGACTGGCCTTGAAATTGCAGGTTGTAGGCATGCCATTGCACAGCATTCTGTTAATATGCTGTATGGTGAAGTGTATGGTTATGCCCACTACTTGCAAACAACATATTTTTTACCTAAGAAAGTTGTGTTTTTTTGGTATGATGTTGTTTGCAAGTATTGGCCATGGCTTCTGAAGCACGACACTTTATCAGCCCAAAAAATGCAACCTGCACTTTCCGTCATGCATGCCAAAGCTCATTCATGGTCATGTCAGGTAATTAGTCTGATTCTTAGAGAAGTAAGATCGCTGTAGTTCTACTGCAGACTAATATATTCCATGAAAAGGCATTACATAAAAAATTCGATACATTTTTAACGTTTTCATGTTTGTTGTTTTAGCTTTTGTGGGGAGGAAGGTGGCAAAGAGGTGCCTGTGGTACAACTGGTGAGGAAGTCGAGCAGATAAATAGCCACTTTTCCAGACTTAATTCAACCACCAAGCACATGTGTCCTGAAGGTACAGTGTAAATAGTAAACCGTACTGTTGGCAAATAAGCTGACATAAAGTTGTGATATAGTAAATACAAGGCTGTCATCCATACATTAAAGTACTGGGTAGGCCCACTGTTAGACAAATACTGTGCATAGAGTCTTGTATGACAAGTTCTCCTTTCTTTTTCTCTGCCCAAAACCGTAAATTCAGGATCAGTTAGTAATTACAGTATGCTACACTACGTCGTTATGTTCCGTTGGCATACAGTACTTTTATGTTTGTGAGAATTTTTTTTTTTAATTGAAAACCTATCTATATAATATATTTTGTCACTTATTGTTTATCCATATACTGTACCTGTATTATTTAATCAGGTCGTGAAGAAATATTAAGTGAACATGCTCTTTGGTGGAACAGGAAAAAGATAGAAGACCTACCTGTTGCGTTGGCAAAGCGCTATGTTAAGGTGAATTTGTGTATTCCTGTGTACAAGATATTTTACACGTATCGTAAATCTCATCTTTTTACAGGACAGTGATACGAATTTTTTACTTTGAAATTAAATATTTTAACTTAATACCTGTAGGTTAAAGACCAATTAACTGCAGCAGAAAAAGATGTTCAAGAATATATGGATGTCTTTAAAAATAAATGAGGCTGACCTATCTCGATTTATTGACGAAGTGCAGCTTGTTGCACGTGGTAATTAAAAGATAGTATATAAATACTTTAGTTAAAGCATCCATCCACCTTTCCTTCCTTTCCTTCCTTCCTTCCTTCCTTTTTCCTTCCTTCGTTCCTTCCTTCCTATAATGAGATAAACTTACAGGTAAATGTATGTCATACATTTCATTTCAATATTATCATTATTTAACTTGTGTTACCTATACTAGAGAACGAAAAAGGATATTCTGCCGTTCCGCTATCCCACGTCGAGGAATTATATGTGCTAAACATGCTTAACGACAATTCAAATTCGCCAGAGCAATGGTTGGTATTGGAGAAAGCGTTAACTGCCATCTCTCCGAAAAAAATGAAAGAGCTGTTAAATCATAAAGATGACCCAGTCTACATTGGTAAAGTTGATGCACTGTGCAAAGGTAGTGATAAAGATGTTGGTGTAAAATTGCTAAAGAAAAAGGCCACTGAATACTTTCAGAAGCAGTTAGAGTACAGTTATCATTGTGTTGCTCAACTGACACATAACATTGGAAAACTTGCAGGTAATACGAGCACACTATTTTATTAGAGTATATCAACATTCACACCTTTCAAACGATTGGTACTTATAGTACGCATTCCATGTAAGGAAGACTAAATACTGTGTAGACGGCCGCCATCCCGACAACAAATTGTTCCCTAAAGATTCTGTTAATACTAACATCTGTAACATAAAGTCAGGACATTGTATTTGCTCGTCAGGACAATGTACAGTTGTATCTGCGCTTCCTTATATGGAATACATACTACAAATCCAGATATATTTCAGATATGGGGATTCTTTATGTAACAACAAATAAACGTTTGTTTAAGGAGTATCGAAAATTATTTATGTCTGTTTGTTTGTTTGTCTGTCTTTGTTGTTTGTTTGTATGCGTGCTTGTGTGAAGGTCGCAACAGTATACATTGAGTTGTTGACTTACTTGACAATATACAATGTACATGTACATATACAGTGTACTTGTTTATGTGTACAAAGAAGTAAAGTGTACCAGTTATTCACTATATCCGACGTTTTGTCAATGGTTTCACATTTACTGGAATTGAATTTAGTTTAACATTTACTGTTTACTGGAATTGTAGATTCGTCGAAACAGAGGAAGAGATTGAGGAAAAAGATTATGATCGAGAAGGCGACGTTGAAAAAATACCATGAGCAGTATTGTCGCGTCTGCGATTCTGACGATAATGACGTTTCTCTTGATGATTTGGAAACGGGCGTGTTCAGCTGGAGAAAAGAAGGTCAACAAGGTACAGTATAAAAATATATAGGAAACATTCCGATATGTACTTCTGCATTTATGTTTACAGGTACCTGTCTTTCTCGCGGAATTCAGCATTTTTTGTCTGGAGTTTGGCAACATCAAGAATACTCATAAGTGATGCGGCCCCTTCTATTCATGGTGAAAGGAAGTATGTCTTACATTTTTGTTTTTTGTTATTTTATTCAGGAGAGGTACCAATTCGGAAAAAAGCTGTGATATGTGAACGATTTATGGAGAAAAGACGTTTCGAAGAAGAAATTTTGCAAATTAAGGAGGAAATGGTGAACTTTATGTCATTCTACAAAGACAACGTTGTCGTAAGTTTGAAGAGCCAGTTGTCCAGCCTCCAGTCTGAGTTACATGGTAATTGTTCCTCTTCGTTTCGATGTATAAAAAGAAAGCTGTTTTAGGTTGTTGCGTTCTCCAGAATTATTAAGTTATTGTGGTATATGTTCTACTGCAGGTTCTTGTGATTTAAGCTGTGCAGCGGATCGTAATACAGAGGTATCAAGCTACTGTTAAGTAATGTTATGTAGCATTGTGTTAATTCATTTAATTGAGTTTCCGGAAACCCTCAATAAACTATTATATTTCTTTGGTGGTCAATATTGCAAGGGCATGTTAACCTACAATGAACCCGGACGTAATGGAGCGAAATGTAAAACTTCTTTTCCAAATTCATGTCTACTTACGGACCTTCGTCGAAACCACAATACTGTCGTCTACCCTAGGAATTAATCCCATCTTTGAAATAAGAAAATACCCTTGAGGCCTCATTTGTATACTGGACAAAAACTCCTATAATTTGACATTCACTTATCGAAACCCTTTACCGTTCTTTTTTCAGTTGTGTTGCCTGTAGCTTACTAATATATTGTGATTTAACTTTTTCAGTCATCAGTCACTAAGGAACCTCTTTATAAAACAAACAGCAAGAAGCCAGATGTAATTGCAGGGAAAATAGCTCTGTTGCATAAAGGTTTAGATTTTGCTATGTGTCAGTTGGCAGACGCTGTGGAAGCATTCAAAAGATCATTGCAGGAGGGAGTGGATGGTTTTAGATTGTTTCTCGATAACCATGGAGAAGAAGATGTTCAAGAAGGTGTTGGCGGCGATGATTTTTGCAGTGATCAAGGCAGCAGTAGTGAAACGGAAGACATCAATGACAACGATGATATTGACGATGATACAGATGACCAAACCTATCTCAGTGTACCTGATTGTGTGAAGTCCGTGTTACCTCGGAACATCAATGGCATTCTCTGTTGGAGTTTCCCATGGTCGGAACGGCAGCAGTGCTTGCAGCGTCATTTCCCTCTTCCTTGGCAAATTTATTCCACGACATGAAGTGAATTCAGTGAATTCTTCGCTCTCAACTATATCCCTTGAAGCCATCGCTTATTCCATTGACTTTGGTAATCGACTTTATGATCTTTGCAGGCACAGTTTGCCATCAAGATACCTTTCAGTTTTTGAAGCTTCAAAGATGCTACCATCACATTATAATTTGGAAATAAGTGATCCATTGCCAGTTAGATTATCAGATCCACTCCACCTAACTACAGTCTGTGGTCAGCTGGAGTCGTTGCAAATAAATGAAGAATGTGGTACAGCTCTTATCACAGTCAACGAAATGACTTCAATTTTCCTCGTTGAAAAAAATGATGTCATGTATATCGACACTCACAGCCACCATCCGCATGGAGCTGTTGTCTTGAAATCCAGTATGTGTTTCCTTGAGAAGTTCTGTAAAGCAGTTTGGGAATTAGGGGGACATAATGAACTGACATTTGGAAATATTGTATTTGTTAAATACTAGGTTTTGAATTGAAAAATACATAAAAATATTAAGTTAATCGTATATTAAATGTACGATTAAATCGCATATTTAATATGCCAATGATTGTATGTTAAAGGTTATTCTCTCCTTATCTACTGGTCCTTGGTAGGAAGGATTATCAACAATCCTTGATGGGTTCAATTCCCATTACTTTGTTGGAGTAGAAAAATCGTTTTCGATCCAGATGTATTTCCGAATATCAGAATGTGTTTAATACAGCTGAAACTTTAGATATTTCCAATGTGAATTATTATAGGTAGAATATTAGAAAATTATTGGGTAGTCTATCAAACATTGTTGGACAACACATGCAATGATTGTTTTTAGTCACAGGAGTAAATCATCGTCCGCATTCTGCATACAACGCAACTCATTTACACGTCTTCAGGCCGAGCTGTTGCTTAACATTGACTTCAATTCAGATATTACTTCAATCGTTTAAGGGGGGAGTTAACCTAAACCTTTACTCAAATGGTAATTTTCTTTTTTTTGAAGAATTAAAATCTTTGAAGCCTACTTAATTATCTCTATTGCATTTTATTTGTGAAGCTTTCGAACAAAAACCAGTTTTCTCCTTGATTTCCTCAGTGTTTAGATAACCGCGTGGGAAAAGTACTGGGAACGAGGTTGTTGTTTTGTGGCTTCTCGTGGCGGGACGTATTTGTACGTTTCTGTTGTGTGCAAGCACGAAGAAATAGGTGAAATGAACTGAAATTTTAGTATGATTACTAACTTTCAGATATAGAATGATGTTCAAAATTTTAGGGGAAAATATTAATTCAAAGTTGGTGAACATTACTAGCCCAAATTTGACTACATTACTTCGACCCCATATTGTCAAAATATACCCCAATTTTACAAATCACGAAGAAATAGGTGAAATGAACTGAAATTTTAGTATGATTACTAACTTTCAGATATAGAATGATGTTCAAAATTTTAGGGGAAAATATTAATTCAAAGTTGGTGAACATTACTTCAACCCCATATGTCAAATACACCCCAATTTTACAAATCACGAAGAAATTGGTGAAATGAACTGAAATTTTAGTATGATTACTAACTTTCAGATATAGAATGATGTTCAAAATTTTAGGAGAAAATATTAATTCGAAGTTGGTGAACATTACTAGTTATGCCAAATTTGACTACATTACTTCGACCCCATATTGTCAAAATATACCCCAATTTTACAAATCACGAAGAAATAGGTGAAATGAACTGAAATTTTAGTATGATTACTAACTTTCAGATATAGAATGATGTTCAAAATTTTAGGGGAAAATATTAATTCAAAGTTGGTGAACATCACTAGCCCAAATTTGACTACATTACTTCGACCCCATATTGTCAAAATATACCCCAATTTTACAAATCACGAAGAAATAGGTGAAATGAACTGAAATTTTAGTATGATTACTAACTTTCAGATATAGAATGATGTTCAAAATTTTAGGGGAAAATATTAATTCAAAGTTGGTGAAACATTACTAGCCCAAATTTGACTACATTACTTCGACTCCATATTGTCAAAATATACCCCAATTTTACAAATCACGAAGAAATAGGTGAAATGAACTGAAATTTTAGTATGATTACTAACTTTCAGATATAGAATGATGTTCAAAATTTTAGGGGAAAATATTAATTCAAAGTTGGTGAACATCACCATATAGTCAAAATATACCCCCAATTTTACAAATCACGAAGAAATAGGTGAAATGAACTGAAATTTTAGTATGATTACTAACTTTCAGATATAGAATGATGTTCAAAATTTTAGGGGAAAATATTAATTCAAAGTTGGTGAACATCACTAGCCCAAATTTGACTACATTACTTCGACCCCATATTGTCAAAATATACCCCAATTTTACAAATCACGAAGAAATAGGTGAAATGAACTGAAATTTTAGTATGATTACTAACTTTCAGATATAGAATGATGTTCAACATTTTAGGGGAAAATATTAATTCAAAGTTGGTGAACATCACAAGCCCAAATTTGACTACATTACTTCGACCCCATATTGTCAAAATATACCCCAATTTTACAAATCACGAAGAAATAGGTGAAATGAACTGAAATTTTAGTATGATTACTAACTTTCAGATATAGAATGATGTTCAAAATTTTAGGGGAAAATATTAATTCAAAGTTGGTGAACATCACTAGCCCAAATTTGACTACATTACTTCGACCCCATATTGTCAAAATATACCCCAATTTTACAAATCACGAAGAAATAGGTGAAATGAACTGAAATTTTAGTATGATTACTAACTTTCAGATATAGAATGATGTTCAAAATTTTAGGGGAAAATATTAATTCAAAGTTGGTGAACATTACTAGTTATGCCAAATTTGACTACATTATTTCGACCCCATATTGTCAAAATACACCCCAATTTTACAAATCACGAAGAAATAGGTGAAATGAACTGAAATTTTAGTATGATTGCTAACTTTCAGACATAGAATGATGTTCAAAATTTTAGGGGAAAATATTAATTCAAAGTTGGTGAACATTACTAGTTATACCAAATTTGACTACATTACTTCGACCCTCATATTGTCAAAATATACCCCAATTTTACAAATCACGAAGAAATAGGTGAAATGAACTGAAATTTTTAGTATGATTACTAACTTTCAGATATAGAATGATGTTCAAAATTTTAGGAGAAAATATTAATTCAAAGTTGGTGAACATTACTAGTTATGTTACACGAGTACCTGTAGTTGCGTATCATCAATCCAAACACAGCAACGAAATTGCATGCATTTAATTGGGAGGATTACAAGAACATTCGTGGAACTCTTGAGGTTCTGTTTTTACTTTAAATTGAACCATATTTCTAGAATTAACGTCGGGTACATTTCCTTGAATATAATTAATTTCAGTTTCCTGAATATTTTCATCACCCACAGTGCTATCCGACGTTCTGGATCTTGCTTGTAACACCACGCAGGGACATCTTTGATTACAGGAAACGAGTGGGTCTGCGGGTATAATTTTCATGCTGACAAATTGCTGGGAAGCGAACTAAACTCCGAAAATTTGCTTTTATACTCGCGTGCTCAACAAGGTTTCTGTCAGTTATTTGAAAGGTAAGATTTAGAAGCAGTTCTTTCTCTGGTTCAGATCAATAATTGTGACGCAGTTTCTTTTCTGGGAGGGCATGTAACCCCCAGAAATTTTTTAATTTCGCAAGGCCCAGAAATGCATTAGCCATTTCTAAAATATGTAACTTCACGTAAAAAGCGGCATCGTTACATCAGTAGATAAAAAGTGAATCACCATATTAATAACTCAGAAATGAAACTAAACTCATGGCGTATATATACAGTAGCCATTTAGCATAATTCTTCATGATATCACATTTATCAGACATAACTATTTATATCACGGAAACCGGAGTTTGGTGGTAAGCTAGCACAAAACACCCTCCTTAATTAGTTTGTTTTAGCCTTAATGGACTCATTTTTACTTGTTTCTTTTGTGCATGTACTTTATTTCGTCCAGACAGTAAAAAGCTATCAAACATTTGTATAACCCTATGGCAACCTTGTTTTGCCTTTAATTTTGGTACTCACGAAATATTTTAATAGACCACTTCTTTACATACCGTGTAGATTGCCACATCTTTTGGGTTCTCGAAATCTTCATATTAGAAGAATATTATAAATCAAACTTCTCAAACTCATTAATAATTCATGAATTATCATAGCCAATCCATGAACGTATACCGCATCACATGCATGAGTTTTGATACCCAATGAAAACCTGTAGGAAATTTCCTATTAAAATAAAATCGCTATGGGAGCAAATCGCTATAGGAATACTCGTTTGAGAAGCTAGATCAAACACTCGTTTGGCGTGTTTCATCAGGGGACTCCAAACACTCGAAAACAATAAAAACCTCTGGCTACGCCCTCGGTTTTCATTTGTTTTCTCGTGTTTGGAACCCCTGAGTATCGTCTACCGACGTGAATATCTCTGGTATCTGGGAATCTAGGCCAGATTGAGCTACAGAAGCTGGTATATATCTTAATTTTGAATAAATATTAATAAATAATTGTAAAATCATTAATAATTCATGAAGAAAATTCAAAAGAAATTAATATTTAATCAACATCTTTAACTCAGGATAAAACATTGATTAATAAAACATCAATGTTTTATAAAAGTTTACTTGCTCAAATTGAGCTTTTTCGGAGTTAAAATAATTTGTTTGTACCGTTTCTACAACTTCTAAACAAAGTATACATATAGTTCGTTAAAATATTCGCGGCCCGTTTATGGGTAGTTACAACGGCTCGCCATTGTAACTACCCATAAACATGGGCCGCTCATGTTTTAACTACTACATAAATAATAAATAATGAACTCTTCCCCTTTCAAGATTAGTCAAAATGCTAAATGAAATGTACTGTTTGTTCACAGAGCTAAAAACTAAAAGTGCTGTTCAAGTTCCCGTTCTGACCTTAATAAATTAAAAAGAAACTATTTTATAAACATAGTTCTCTTATAGTTTAATCATATATTTTCTAAAGACGGACATGATATATATATAATTAACAATGTCGTGAAAACCATATATATATATATATATATATATATATATATATGTGTTATTTACCGGCTGGGAGATCCGTATGGAGATATATTTCCCGAGGTCTTAAAAACGGCCTGAGGCCCCAGGCGGAGGAACGTGTTTGTGTCAAGGGAAATATTTCTCAATACGAACCGACCAAAAGGCAAAACGGTAAATTATTTATTAATTTTGTGCTTTTTCTTCGAAATTGAGAGTTACTGTAAAGCCTGGTTTCCATTTGGTCGCTACGATCGCAACGGTGTCATAGTGGTCGATGTAATAGTGTGTCTATCTATCTTGTCTTTTGTCTGCTGTATGCAAAGCAGTCTTACTGATTGCAGAGACAGATGGACACTCTATTACATCGACCACTATGACACCGTTGCGATCGTGATTCGTGACCAGGCTTAAGTCTCTTTTCAAATAAAAAAAACTCACTTATATAGCTATGTCTTTCAATATGTTCAATCTCATTTGAGTTCGTTTTCACATGCTTTTAGAATATTTTACGGCTTATAAAACGCATTTAAAACTGAAATTGTGTCGAGCGGTCCATATGGGCTCTTATTATTACATTGAGTCGGTTTTCTTTGATGTACCGCGGGATGTATATAGCATACAACCCTATGAATACTAATTAGATAAGAAATGAAGAAAAAATCTAGGAAAATATTTGTCCAATTAGGTGAAAAAATGGTTATAAAGGTGAAAAAAATTAGGTGGAAAAATTTGTAAGAAAACCTCCTCAATCATGTAATAACTCAGTTACTTACCTCGAACGTCGGGATGTAAGCGATAGCTACGCATCCTCGGGGTTGTGTATAGCATACATCCCTCTCGTTCTCGGTAATTAACTCTTACATACGCACCACTCGTTAGTCAATTAGAAAGCAGGATTTAGTAGGATACGGACCGGAAAAAAATAAACTGTAATGTATTTTATTTAATATGAAGTAGTAAATTATCATTGGGCCATTGACAGAAAGACCAACTGTAACACATTCATCAGCGTCTGGTCCTCCGGGAATAAATTGTCTAAGCTTGTCGTTGAAAAGCTCAGTGACTTGGACAACTGTATGTCTAGGAAGAACCTTGTGACCATGGATAACGGGTCGTGGAGTCAGAACACAAAGTGCTTGAATGTTGTTGTTCCTGCCAACCATCCCAAATGTTGTTTCTGCAAATAAATATAATTTTCTAAAATGAGTCACGCTATTTAAAAAGAATACAAAGTATGTTAAGGTTCGATAAAATAGTTTCAACAAGAAATTTCCCCCTTCACAAAATCAGGAGAAGTGTTGCTCCAGCATAGGCGTGCATTATATTTTTATTGGAGCTACCTGTATTAGTATAATTTTGCGGCTGTCCACTGGTTTATAAGCAGTGCTTTCACATTAAGCTTACCATACAGTGCACCGACTATATGTGACCTAATTAGCTAATATGATATAAGTGTTGAAATACGAATCGAAAAATCGAAAACGTTTGTGTACTGATGAAATCGTGAATAGACCCTATCGTCAGAGAGTGAAAGCGTTCCTTCTTCGTACAGTATACCGGAAACAGTATAATTGAAATGTTGGGTTTAGAAGTACGGATAGAACTGTATTTCTTCATTTTATGTTTACGACTAGAGACCGTAATTTATAATAGTGTTATGGTTGGGGATTTTGTTCTTGTAAAGCTTCCGAATCCTGAAAAATAACCTTGTGCTTTAACTATGACGTAGTTTGTGTCCATTGTCTGTCTGGTACACAAAGAAGATACTAGAGACATTTACGACGCGCTCATCTACGATGACGTCATTCAAACAAAATAATTCTTATATACGACCTCCTAGCTATATTCACGATTTCGGCAGTACACTAACCTTTTAGATTTACTGCTAGTGTTACGAGATTTTACCAACGGGTATACACTGTAGCTAGTGCAGCTAAACCAGTGAACATTACGGTAACCTTTTCCCAGATCAATCTGTCTGTTGTGCCATATATTGTTCAATTGGGAAATGAAAAGACCGCAGAAGCATTCCCAGATACATGTATTTAGAAAAAATTGGGTGAAGGCCAGCTTCCCATTATATTTTGTCTTCACCCCTTCTTCGAATCAGTTCCTATGTCACTGCTTCACCATATTTAAATAGCGTAGAGTCTGGCTGCTATTAATAGCTCAAAAAGCGGACAAACAAACCAAATTTGACTCACAAATTATTGCAAATGAGCTATTTCTTTTGTTATGGCCAAAATAATTATGGGTAAAAGTGGACAAACATCGGTACTGACGTCATCTCGACGGAGCGCTATTGGAATAACACAGACGGTAGCACTTTAAACAATGGATCTACAAAATGTATCTAATTTTGACCCTAGTACCTTTCGGCAATGTCACAGCAGTAACATTCGTAGCAAGATTCCTTTGCTCTTGGGTTAGTTCTGCTGTTTGCTGTTGGCTTCCTACAGTCTCCATTACCGATTGTTTTGTTCGCTGTTTTCTTTTTTGTCTACAAGTTTGATTTGTCGGTGAGGTTGATCTGTGTGACGTATTTTGTACAGTGCGTTGCTGTATTACATTTGTTGGCATTTCCGGAGGCGTTGGTAAGCTTACAGTTGTCTGTGGTGTGGTTTGTATTGTTGGTGATATTGTAATTGTTTCGTTTGACGTTGGTACCACAAGAGAATGCGGTTGATTAAAGACGGTTAATTGTTCTTTATTCGATGCCGTTGCCGTTGCTTTTCCAGGTTCTCCTTCAACCCCAGTATGCGCTTTAGCTAGAAAAAACGGAAAGGAAGATTATTATTTACTGTACATTATTATGCAAGTTTGACAAACTTCAACCTTTTCATGTGCCCAACCTAATATAAATGACTTGAACAAAGGATTTTGATAATTAGGTTCGAAACATGAAAAGTTCGACGTTTGAAAGTGAAACAAGCGTGAGACCGTCATTCCGATATAAATCTTCTTTTTGCGGTAATTAGTATAGGAAATAACACGGTTCGAGAAGAATTAATGAAATATCGCACGCGTGTTTGGCGATGAATATTTCTCCAAACACAAGTGTGATTTTTCATTAATTCTTCGAGAACAAGTGTTATTTCCTTTTAATACCTTTTCAATCAATTTTACACGTTCCTAAATACCCCTAAATTTTAGTACGAAGCGGGAAAACTGATGTTTGTTTTACTAAAATCCAAACATCCCAGATGTTTTTTTACTAGGGGTATTATTTTTACTAGGGGTATTTTTTTACTAGGGGTATTTTTTTTTAATACTGATGTCATTAGCCAATCAGGAATGAGTAAAATTGATTGAAATGGTATTAGTGGCAGATATTTCCGCTTAATATACTACGTTGGTTGTTATAGGCAATTTCCTGGGAGCGACCAACCCTGCTTGTTTCTACAGTCACAATTTTTAAAAAAAAATGCAAATGCCAATTTTTTTAAAAAAAAATACAAATTCAAAACAATCGAAATTCTAATTACCATTTACTGTAGCTGGTATCTATATTATAGCAAATAGCTTTGTATAGCGTATGTATATATCTAGAGTGATATATCTCGCTAGTTTGTATAAAAAAATAGAAACGAAAATAATAGACAACATGACTTATTTTTAATTTGTTTTGTTTTGTTTTATGTTAATTTTTATCACCTGGCGAAATTGAACCCACAACTTTCTGAACCCCAGTAGCATACGAACATGAAAATTATGTACAGACCTGAAAGCCTCAATCGGTAAGCATGGTAAGAAAAATTCGGCATTGTATAGGTATTTATGATTTATTCATAGGTATTTCTGAGTTTACCAGTGGATGTGAACAGAATGTAATAAACAAAATATAATAAACTCACAACTTTGAAATTTCTTAAATAGGTCTTTGACAAGATTTCCACCAGAGGCTGATAGAAATTCTTGCCCATACCCACAAGTCCCATAGCTAGAAAAGGTGTGACCTCTTCCATGCTTGCACTTCCATAAAATTACAACATCATAGTCATGGTGCATATTCAACACATCGGCCTGAAATATAAATTCAACGCTATGTGTAAGATGTCAATTCAAAACAATGATAAGCTAAAACAACCACTTCCTAAAAATGGTATGTTTCGTTAACAGGAATTCTTTACCTCATTATAATAAGAATAAATATGAAAGCTGCTAAGTTCCCAGTGAAGAATTGGATGTGTTATAGTAAGTAAAATTACGTTTTTTCATAGACGACGTTTTGGGCGATGTGTCCTTCTTCAGGTCAGATGTAAAAATGGCCCATTGTCTGAAACGTAGTCTATGGAAATACATAGGTATTGAAGTTCTCTTATTTCTCTTTTTCATATATATACAATTCTTCACTGTTTGAGAAAAATTAAAAAAAAATGTAATTAAATGTAACTACTGTATAATCATGATTAGAAGTGTGATCATCCAGGTTGTTGTACTGTACTCTTGAGAAAGACTACTGTTGGTGACCAACGTGTTGATGGCCTCATGTCTTGTTCATTATGCTGTTCTTTGTCTTTCATGTAAGTCAGTATGTGTTGTAAAGTGGTTATATATTTGCTGGCTACACATATAAAATATGTCCAATATTAGTTTCTGATGAACCTCTGTCTTCACACTCAAACTAACTAGCACACAAACAAACAATGACATATTGATAAATAGTCATGGATTTACAGGGGGTGCAGGAGGGTGCGCATCCCCCTGGCCTTGGCCAATGGGGGCGCAGTGAGGGTGCCAATTACCTTGTCAAATCCAATTTTTAGGTATTAGGTATCATAGCTACTGTATCATATGATTCATATATAGCCATCATATAATATCATATGATTCATAGGTATTAATATAGGTATTAAAAAATTTTCTTGTGGGCTTTGCCTCCCAGCCCCACCACCAGCTTGGTCCCTGGACCCTGCTGAGGGCTGTGTCCGCAGACCCCTACTGTAGCTCCCTCAGGACACTGCACCATCCTGCCTCGGTCGCACCCCACACCTGATCTCACTTCACTAGCACCCCCTACCAAATCAAGCTGGATCCATCACTGGATATATATATGTATATAATATATATACTAAAGACTATTTGAAACAAAATAGTCACGAAGTTGGCGTAAGGCAAAAGAGCGCTCAATACCATAGTAGGTAGAGCGTAATCAAACAATAAAGGATTGAATGTTTTTGTCGCTACTCTGAGTTTCACGCTATTGCGATATATCGCAATAGCGTGAAACTCAGAGTAGCGACAAAAATATTCAATCCTTTATTGTTATATATATACAGTATATATATATATATATATATATGATGAGATGAAATGTTCTCGAGTGAATGAGCCCAAACCGCGTAAGCAGAAAATTGCTTCCCGTGGCTGGGTTTTGATTCCGCGACCTTTGATTTACTAGTTCAATGCTCTTACCACTGAGCTACACAGTCAAGGCGATGGAAGCCTGGGATTTATGATTTATTATACTGAATTTCGTAAACATACTCGTTTACATCGATCCAGTATCGAACAATACGATCGATGCATAGATCGATTGTATCTTATTAAGCATTTGCATTACAGTTTCCCAAAAAAATTAAGATAAAGTTTGCATACCCGGTATTGTAAAATCTTTAGTTGTGCAGTGGAAGAGGTTTTTCCTTTATTTTTTACTTTGTCCCAGTCCTTACTATTTCCTTCAAACACTGAGTCTGACAAGCTTCATTTGAACATTTCTTTATGGCGATGTGATTCTCTTTACCACATTGTATGCATCTCTGATGAATAAACCAAAACAATACAAATCATAAAATAATAAGAATACTGTATTGTACAGGCACATGTACAAGTACATAGTAGGTCTTCCAAGAACAAGAACTCAGCATAAACTCATACAATTATAGTTTTTGATAAAAAATAACAACATTCTGGTGCAACACATACTTGCTGATAATTAAGGCAACACTTATCTTTATTGGAAATTTAATCCTCCAATGTTACAGTCACCAGCTTATATATTACATTGATTTTGTATAACCTGAACTGCAAAATACCACATATATATTATATATATATCTATCTAATTGCATCCGTCACCGGTGACATATATATATATATATATATATATATATATATATATATATAATTAAATATATATACCCTGTACAGGTCCAGGAAAGAAAACTGGTGCATGTACACTGTACAGGCATAATTATATTAAGTTGCAATGAAACACTCAATGTTTTAGTTTTTTGTTTCACAAATTATCTTGGATGATTTATTGATTTGTCAAACTAAGATATACTGCAGTGGATTTGAAAGCTAATGTAAAAGATTGAAGCATTCTCATTAACTTAATTTTGAATATTATTTATCTTTTACACAACCACAGATAAAACTTTGGGAGTTTCTCAACACATGCACTATCATTGTTTGACATTGTTTTCAAATATTTTCAGTGTTTAGGATTTTACAAAAGCACTGCACAGTAGAGTAGTTAATGAGTTGGACTTACTGTAGTGTAGTGTTAGTGTACAATGTACATACAACAAACAACTATAGGTCTACATGGTACACAGTAAAAATGAATACAGGTAATAAATCCACACCTTTAAAGTATTTCTTTTCACAGTACATTTAATGCTTGAACCTAAAGTTAGAAAATAATAAAAAAATTATTAAGCAATATCTGCTACTGTAATACTGTAAATACTGTAATAGTCAAAATAGTATATAACAAAATAGTCACGAAGTTGGTGTAAGGCAAAAGAGCGCTCAATACCATAGTAGGTAGAGCGTAATCAAACAATAAAGGTTTGAATGTTTTTGTTGCTACTCTGAGTTTCACGCTATTGCGATCATTAGGCAACATGATGATGATCGCAATAGCGTGAAACTCAGAGTAGCGACAAAAACATTCAAACTTTTATTGTTTTATATATATATATAAATATATTTAAACATATTTATATATAATATATAGTTCAATCTACAGACACGTATTTCACTGTACCACAGCTCATCAGTGTAGCTTGGAATCTGGATGAGTCTGGCTGGACTATTATACACTTACGATCGTCATTGACAACCGCTTGTGGGACAGCTACCGGCGATATATATATATATATATATATATATATATATATATATATATATATATATATATATATATATATATATATATATATATATATATATATATATATATATATTATATATATATATATATATATATATATATATATATATATATGATGCCATATCTGGATTGTACTGAGATACACTGATGAGCGGCAATATATATATATATATATTATATATATAATAATAATAACATGTATATAGTAGTTCAAACACAAAAAACTGTTTTAAAATACTTTATTTATCAACGTTTCTGGGACCTGCCCCTTTATCAAGATGACGGACCTGCCCCTTTGACCTATTCACGAGTTCTGTATATATAGTGGTGGTAATGCCGGGATAAGATTCTGGGTATATTACAAGTAATATTTGGCATTTCACTCGATTGAATTACAGGTTCTAAGGATTTGAGTGTTGAAATATATACATTTTAAGACCAAACTGGGACCAGTTGTGAAAAATGTAACTTAGAGGCCTTCCAGCTGGAATTGAACCCCCGCGACCCTGCGATGCTAGTGCAGTATTCATGACTAGGCTATCGGCAACGGCTTGGCTCTTGGTCATCTTTGACATTCTTAAAACTATAGCAACTTGGATAATCAACTTCATACTTGACACTTCTAACTACATGTATTTTCTTTATGAATAACTCCTTTAGTATTGCAATCAAATGTAAAATTAATTACAAAAGTACAGTTCTCTCCCTCAAAATATACATCTTTTCACAAATTTGGCAGCATTCCTAAATAAAATGGTATTGAGGGTATTTTCCAGTGTCCAGATAAGGCCAAAATAAAAAATACCTTGGTTTCCGGTTTCCCGACCCTACCTAGTTTTTGGCCAGTAAAATACCGATCCTAATCTTTTTATTGAAATTTTGAATAGCCTTGGTACAAGTTGCAGCTTAATTTGCATCCTGGGATAGTAAACATGGCTGTCTATCCAGGCAGCATCCTCAAGATCAGCGTGGTTTGGTAAAACCTATTGTTCGTCCATGCAATGTTTGGAAAAAAAAAGTTAAAAAAAAAAAAGAAAAACCGACCTACCCTACCTAATTTTTTTCAGGATGAAATAGGAAACCCAGGTATCTTTTTTCTTGACCTAATGATTTTAGTGTTTCCATATAGTTGCAGTGGGTTTTCGCAATACCGTTGAGTACTGCTAAATACCATATGGGAACCAGCCTTAAAGGTGCCGTCCAGTCCGTTCTGCGCATATGTGATATTTCAAACGTGCGGTCCCCATATGTCAACAAACTTCAACGTTATAGATTTGCGACAGTTCGAAAGCGAGTATTCGTCAAAGGTGGCGAAGGCATGAGTGGTAGTTTGATATATTATCCACATTTACATGTAGGAACAGAACAGCTTCTTATAACACACTTTTTAGGCGGAAAAGCTCAAGCGTGGAAACAAATCCGCAATACTTCATGTTCAATGTTTATATAATGCAATGTAAACAAACGATGTAAACAGAAACGTGAACATGCGCA
Organism: Chrysogorgia sp. JL179-B06; assembly: GCA_035772405.1. Classification (NCBI taxonomy): domain Eukaryota; kingdom Metazoa; phylum Cnidaria; class Anthozoa; order Scleralcyonacea; family Chrysogorgiidae; genus Chrysogorgia; species Chrysogorgia sp. JL179-B06. The sequence continues at coordinate 885,678 of JAYKKM010000181.1, read as the reverse complement.
GAACGGACTGGACGGCACCTTTAAAGAAAATCACTCAATACCATCAAATCTGAGTATTGCAAATAGAACACACTACACTTGGTGACTGTTGGAAAGGAGGTTCCCCTGTAGGTACCCTTACAGAAATGTGCCAATTGAAATGTGCCAAGTGCTAATTGCCAATGCGACAATTGCCTTTTGAAGCCTATACCTGTAGGTTTCCTATAGGATCGTATAGGTTGCCTATAGACATGCATATAGGCACTAGGCAGGCCTATAGACTTTTTTGTTAGGGTATTGCAATACCACCAAATACCATATGATAACTACACTGTATCTTTAACCTTTCTTTCTACAAATTTCTTTATATAATTCTCAGGACTTAAGTTTAATAAACCTTGATGCATAGCTTAGCTGACAACAAAATCTCATTGTAAAACCATTCAGAATGAAAGCAGACAATCGCATTTTAAGAACACGGCAATGAGTAAAAGCTGTATCGAAATACATGTATGGTTCCCAAAATTCATTTATAAAGGCATATTAGGCAGCACTCGTTTTCAGTTGAACAATTCGATAATAAAATAAAATTTTGGTATTTTAGGGAACTTGGTTTCTGCTTCACTTCAATGTGCTAATATTATTCATATTTACATATGCAAAGTAAGATTAATAATGCAGTGCTTACCGTCGTCACTAGAGCATTCTCCCGAATCCGCCATTGCTTTTGTTTGTGCTCATTCTCCTTGACCGTTGATGGGCTACGCGCACTGAGGGTCATGATAATCATCATACTCAACGCTTGGAACATATGATGATTATCATGATACCCAGTGAGAGGACATGTTGTACATTAGCCGCTACTATGCGTTAATTCCGTGTCAATTCGATATGTTAATAAGCGTATAATTACGGGCGTATCGGGTGGTACAGTAGACCTTCTATTGACGCTTATATGCGTGTAATGAGATACAATGAAAACCTCTTAGTATACGTGTAATGAGGTGCGAATCGGGTGATATATCAGGGCCTAAAATCTACCTGCAAACCGCGTACGGGGCCTGAAATCTACCTGCAAACCGCGTAGGGGCCTGGAACTTTTTGCCTCAATAATTTTGCTTTACGAGTTATCGCAACCCAGTGAGCTCTATATATATATATATATCTGGAGGGCTATCTGCCAGTCATTGGCCAGGCAAAAAGTGAAGCCCAAGATGGCCGACTTTGCACGTCAGTTTCAGTCCCCTACGCGGTTTATATATAAGAAATTGACGTACAAACCGCGCAGGGGACTGAAACTGACGTGCAAAGTCGGCCATCTTGGGCTTCACTTTTTGCTCGGGCAGATAGCCCTCCAGATATATATCAACATGAGCTCCTACTCCAAATTTATGATATCAATAAAATGTTTTTAGTGCTCTAAATTTATTGATATCGTAATTTGGCAAACACATTACACATCGTTAAAACCTGGATCCCAGTTTCTGAACGCTGGTTTGGCTACTGCTTTTTTGACTGGCGAAAATGGCTGGAACGAATCCTTGCAGCGCTTCTAGTTCTCGGCGAAAAAAGAAAGTTCCTACTAGTCTTCCTTCAATGGATGAACTTATCAAAGAAAGCAAAGAACTCTTAGCCTTAGGTGTTCCTAAAAAAAAGAGGAAACCCGTCCACTACGAGTTTAGTACAAATCCAACTACTGGTTTGCGTAACTGTAAGAATACTTATTCAGCTAGAAGTTCCACCCGTCGCAGTCGAAATCAAGGAGAGACTGACGATTATTTCCAGGAACGCGATTGTGGTATGTACAGTTAAACTTATTTGAAAAGTAGGTAGCAATAGATAGCCGGCATAAATACCCAAATTGACACTCCAAATTGAACTCAATTCAATGGAGAGACAAAAGAGAGACTGCATGAAGGTGGAAAATCTTTTAAAGTGACAGGGACACGATTATGGAACAGTATTCCAGTCGATGTCAGAAAAAGACTCGTTTTATTATTTTAAAAGAGCTCTTAGAAAGTACTTTATGGGACAACATAATTAAATTTTTAACATTGGATACAATATATATGTAATATATGTATGAATAAGTAAATATATAGTTTAAAATTAAAAAATATATATATTTCCATATATACACATATATGTATATATATATATATATATCGCTCTATGACCTTTAGGTCATATTGAGCACTCTACAGGATGAAAACCATTGTCGCTTATGCATTGTGCGCACGCTCACTGCTCGCAGTTTGAGCACTCTGGCATGGTCTTTAATGTCCCACATTTGTGTGGCATCAAGGGTGACTGTAAATAGCAGTTACCTTCATCCTGCTCATCAGCACTACACTGATGAGGCCCAAAAGGCCGAAACGGTACCGTCTGTAGTTATATATATATATATAATATATATATATATATATATATATATATATATATATATATATATATATATATATATATATATATATATATATATATATATATATATATATATATATATTACTTATTCATACATGTATAGATTAGTTAGTTCATAGAGGACCACAAGTTTATCAGTTGTACAGTACTGTCGGTTGTTATCCTCTTTAAATAAAGTTGTAATACTTACCCTTAAATATAATTAAACCCAGATCCTAACCTTATAAAGGAAAAAACACCCAACAAATTCTAAATCTCTACTACAGGTACAGTACATATAAACATATGGTGCTGTCTGTAAGCATAGACAACCCAGAGGCAGAAACAACATCTTACTTCTGGATTGTCTATGCTGTATAGTATATTTAATGTATTGGCTAAACTATAGTCACTCCGATTAAATGTATTGAGTCAATAATTAATATTATTATACATTCAAACTTCATTCTCGTTTCTTATTGGTCTACATACTTCAGTGAATTCTCAATGTCCGGCAGGCGCAACGTCATTTCCGTCGAATACTGTGAATGATTGGACAAAGGTGTCCAAAAAAATATTATTGGACGCTGATGACGTCACTAGGAAAAGCGCGCGGAAATTACAAAATAAAAAAATGGCTTGTAGTAGATTACTACTAGACTGTCATTAATTTGTTTGTATATTTTTAGTAAGACTATTTTGAACAATGTATAATAAAACAATTATTGGATTTGGCTTACGCATGACATCAAGAATTATCCAGACCTCGGTTAATGTTATTCCACCTCAGCCGATAACATTGACCTCGGTCTGGATAAGTCTTGATATCATGCTCAGCCTCATCCAATAATTGTATTTATTATATATTCAAACTTTATTCTCGTTCGTGATTGGTCAAAACGCCCCAGCTGGAAGCTGACGCGTTATTTCAGCTGCTGACGTGTCAGCGTGCAATAATACCTTGTTTTGGATCGAACCCAAAACAAGGTATTATTGCACGCTGTCGAACCCAAGCCCCCAGCACGGTCGGCAGCTTGCTAAAAATCCCGCCAAAACTAAATATTTTTGAAGAGTAAACAAAATGGCTTCAGCCGGTTTCCATCGTTAAACGAAGAAGAAATTTCGAAGTTGCTCTCAGAGAAAGATAGTAAAAGCACGAAGAGAGCAACAAAACTGTTTAATTGTATTTTCGAGGAGTATCTACACGAAAAGCAAAAAGAATATCCGACAAACGCCATCGAGCTGGCAGCTTTCTATTCCACTGGTGTTGTTCTTTGCTTCTTGTTTTTGAATATATAATAAAACAATTATTGGATTCGGTTTTCGCATGATATCAAGAATTATCAAGGCCTTGGTTTGTGTTATCCACCTCAGCCTTCGGCTTCGGTGGATAACACAAACCTCGTCCTTGATAATTCTCGATATCATGCTCAACCTCATTCAATAATTGTTTAATAGTACAGGTAAATTTTGCAGGTTATTAGGTGGATTATGTAGTTCTATACATATAATCTATGCATTGAATGTTAAAACCTTATAACATTTTCCTTCTTAACATATATGCTGTTGCTGTAGATAATGAAACAAGTCCAATTGAAGATGATATTGTGGATGAAAACTACACACCTACATCAATGATAAGTATGTCTACTATTAGTTTTATACCAGCTAAAAAATGTTGCATACTGCTGCACATACCAGGATCATCTTTATAAGCAACTGCAAACATAGAAAGTCGGATGGGGCCATATATACTATATAAGCCATATATACAGCTAACTGTGTTGTAAGACATTTTCCATGTTTCCATCAATTACCAGTATATAAGTGAAAGAAAACTTGATCCATCTAGCAAAATATTTTCTACTTTTATATAAAAATAATAATCGTAGGATTTGCAACAAATTTCACTCATTCAGCCAGCTATATACATAAAAATATATATTGGTGAAGGGAAATTTCAAGTGTTTATATATACATTTTGAGACCAAACCAGGACCAGTTGCAAAAAATGCAACTTCAAAGCCTTCTGGCTGGAATTAAACCTGCAACCCTGTGATGCTAGCTTTGCCAAGAGTCACAAGTTATAATATATATATATATATGTTGTGACTTGTGATATTGTCACTCGGTAATAATTATGATGATGAGATGTTCTCAAGTGAATGAGCCCAAAGACCTCCATTACCTTGACCGTGTAGCTCAGATGGTTTGAGCATTGAACTAGTAAATCAAAGGTTGTGGCTTCGAAACCCAACCAATACAGCAAGCAGTTTTCTGCTTATATACAGTGACTTGCCAAAAGTTTAAATACAAGCTCAAAAATTCGAATCATTTTCAAAATTTGTGACAATCTTTTACAATTACTTCATAGTGCTTTAAATTTGATTTAGTTTTATAATTGGGTAACTACTTTTCATTTATTAGATTAAAAACGTAAATATATATATATATATATATATATATATATATATATATATATATATTATCAATTGTTATTATAGATGCAACCATGAAAAATATCCTCAATGAAGCAAATGACCTACTAGTTAATTGGAAACAGGGTTCTCCAAAAATGGCTAAGACCTGGAAGGAAAGAAGAGCCCTTCTGAATGAGAGTTGGGAGGAGGCCAGGGTGAAACTATTTGAGACCTTGCTCAAAACTAAATTTGCAATTCCTGACAAATCTGAATGTAAACAATGTGGGCAACATAAAGCAGTGGTGAGATGCCAAGAGTGTCATGTGAACAAATACTTATGTGGTGACTGTGACCTAGATGTGCACAAAAATCTTCCATTTCATGACAGAGATGCTGTAGTGAATGGTCATTTCCAACCTATTTCTTCTACAGTGTCCAAGAACAACAAACAAGAGTGGATAACAGTTGGTAAATTTAATGAGTGTTGACGTCATTGCTTTCATTATATATAACCATAAAGCCTAAAATTAATTCATATATAAATTGGCTATACTGTATACATGTATATGTGTACTATTAAATTTGAACTTTGATGATATTATTGCTCATGGAGTTTCCTGTTATTAAGAACTTTTTGCCTTATTTGAACTGAAAACCCCAACTGCCTTACTGTACAGTGTATATTTATAGTAAGAGTCCGTTACAATTTACATTTAAACTAAATATAAGGTCAATGCAACTTCATTTACAGATAGATGGCTTCCACTACATGATGTTTTATGTCCAACTTGTCATACCCTGTGTAAACCCTTACACAGCGCACAAGAAATACACTGCATTGTTGTTTCATTCAAAGGTAAAATGTTTAGTATGGTTACTGCGTGAATGAAATTTGTAGCAGGCATGCAAGTACTGTACAATTACAGTATATACATACAGTATAAGTAAGCCTTTTCAATCCCTTTCTTCCTAGCAGGAGCTTTGGTCACTTTCATACTGTATAAATGTTTGAACTTTGAAACTTCAATCATTGTAAATTTTAATTATTTAGTATTAATTAATATTAATTGTTATATATTTCAGGGAGGTTTGACCTAAATCATAGTGGCTATGAATGCCCAAATTGCCAAAAAGTACTTTCCTCAACCAACCCAGCAGTTATGACACAACTAGGATTTTGGCCTGGAAGTATATCAGACATGGCATATGTTTTTGATCAAGACTTGTTTTCCTATTGGGACATTCTTCAAAAACAAGTTCCTGGAATATCTCAAAATTGCTTTGTAAAGTCATTGGAGATGTTTTCTAAACAAAAGGGCAGAGTAAGTGCAATCGACTATATATACTTATGTAGAGGCAGGGCTCAAAATAACGTTTCATGTTACAAAATTCGTTTGTATAATGAGTGATGGTTTGGTAGATGAAACTGTCCAGATGTGGTAAATTAAATTCGACTGAAATTCTGCGTTTAACTCGACGTCCGCGTCGCATTTACGCCGCATTAGTATTACAGGCGAATTTAATTCAAATTAAATTTGTTCGTATTAAATTCATCTATTGTGCATCGTATAGCGCGCTACGTCCTAAATAAAAATTGTGTCATATCTTAATTTGGTCTTATCACGGTCTATTATATGTTATTTAACCAGCAGTAAGAATTCAACAAACGTTAATTCGAATAAAAAGTTCATTAACAAAGAAAATTCTCACAAATTAACATAATATGAAACGGGTTTACAAAACAGCACAACAACAATCATTTTAAGTTCATTCAAATGGAAGTAATAAAATTAATTGCAAGTAATATGATCGGTCAAAATGACCGACGTTATACAAATTTGACCGGTCATATTAAAAATTTGGCCAGTATTTGACGAAATTCTATGCAAATTTTGTCAATTCTAAGCTTCCTTAGCAATTGGATATTAAGGTCTGCAAATCGAAATACATCTGAACACCCTTAACTAACAATTGTAAGAGTGAGAATAGAATTGCAATTAATTTTTACATTTTATGCAAACTTTTTGCTTCATTTTAGTAAAAATTCTCATTTAATCACTCTTTTACTGTTCGTTTTTTATATACAGTGTACAAATGTTACTGTAGCCTCCTCCACAGGCAACTCTGTGTCTTCCTAGCTGCAACACAGAGTTGCCTGTGGAGGAGGCTATTCTTACTGTACCTTATTATATATTATATATATATATATACACTATACAGGTATATATTTATACAATAACGTGACTTACAGTATAATTATACGCATTTTCAGACAACGGCAAAATGGGCTGACGTTTCATATAAATATCCTGAATTTAAAACATAGTCCTAACCCCAATCCTAACCCTAACCCTACACCTAATGGTCCTAATACTATAACCCTAACTCTTACGATAATGCTTTATTTTAGAAATAACAGCTGATTTTAATTTCGAATTTTACTACCGATAGTCTATGTGACGTCATTTCGGGATTTATGAAACTTCACCCACAAAATGGAATCTATTTGTTAAATATAAATATATATATATATATATATATATATATACTGACATGTAAAATACTCAGATGCAAAATGACTGTACACTCATTTTGGAGGAAGTTAGATCAACTTTAGAGTAGGGGGTCACACAAATTTACAAACAAATTTTAAATCACCATAGCCCCCCCTCTAAGTAAATTATGAATGCTCCCTAGGTGTTGTGTTTTTCATTGATTGAGTTGTACTGTTTATACCGGTATTACAGATATGGCAATTAACAGCTTACTGTATAACAAAATTGCTTCTTACCGGTATCTCATACATCTTAGTACCTATACTGTATTATTATATTATTAATCACTTTTGTACCATGTGCTTGTTGAATATAGGTTGGCACAATAAATTCCAAAGCATTTGGAACTTCTTTTAAAGAGTGGAAATACTTCCAGTTTGAATTAAATCGAAACCGACAAATGAACTGGATGGAGTGCCCAGGATGTGATGGACAACAACATTCTGTTCATATAGATGGAAACATGAAGCTTTATCGATACAAATGTGCAGGAACGTAAGTACATATATCACTTATTCCACTGTGCACAGTAGACTATTGTTTTATAATTTTACTCTTGCTAATGCCAGATGATTTTACTATCAAAATACCACATATATCTCTTTCTATTTCTCTCTTTCTATCTCTCTCTTTCTATCTCTCTCTTTCTATCTCTCTCTTTCTATCTCTTTCTTTCTCTCTCTCTTTCTCTATCTCTCTCTTTCTCTCTCTCTCTCTTTCTCTCTCTTTCTCTATCTCTTTCTCTTTCTCTATCTTTCTCTATCTCTCTCTTTCTCTCTCTCTATCTCTCTTTCTATCTCTCTCTCTTTCTATCTTTCTATCTCTCTCTCTCTCTTTCTATCTATCTCTCTCTATCTCTCTCTTTCTTTCTCTCTCTCTTGTTTTTTGTAGGAAACAAAGGGAGTGTTACTATGGTGAGACATTTATAGCCTTAAATGAAAAAGTGGACAGTCATTTGTGCAAGGTTTATCAAGGTGCCAAGCAAAAGGTAAGTTGCCACAATTCACTTCAGATAAGAATATGTTCACAATTCTGTGACCTCACAATCCTTATATTTTAGACTTCTAATGATCAAATGTATAAGTGTGGTGACTCAAGCTGGCGTGCTGCAGGTAACATGTTGAAGAAGAAAAAGAAACTTAGTGAAACTGGTCTTGAGATTTCTGGCTGTAGACATGGTGTTGCACAACATGCAGTAAATATGCAGTATGGGGAAGTGTACGGCTATGCACACTATATGCAGGTTCATTACTTTATCCCAAGGAAAGTTCAATTCTTCTGGTACGATGTTGTGTGTAAATACTGGCCCTGGTTGAAAAAACACGATGCAGAGACACCACAAAACATGAAACCTGCCCTGTCAGTCATGCACGCAAAGGCTCATGCTTGGTATTGTCAGGTAAAATTTCCAATTTATTTTGTGGTTTTTTCTTGTATACTAAACATTTCGATATACATGTGCTGTAGGCAATCTGGGGTGGTCGATGGCAAAAGGGCGCATCTGCAACGACTGGCGAGGAGGTAGAGCAGATAAACAGCCACTTTTCACGGCTAGGATCCTCTACAAAGCACATGCTTCCTGAAGGTACATGCATGTCTACTTTATAACATATATAACATACATACTGTTCTGTACATACACATACATAACATACAGTTTTACACTGCCTAATGGGAACCAGAGTATAAAAAATGTACATACCATATTATGGGGACTTCACATTGTAAACGTTGTGGGAACGTGCGCAATACACAGAACTAGAACTGATATTATTTTGTGATAGATAAATCCTGTGCGCTAGGTAATCTATTGAAACTGACAGGGTATTTACCTGCTTTGAGGGCATCAGGTAATAATTAGAATAAGACAGCTATACATATACAGCTATACTGTACATATACACTGTACATATATATATACATGCATATACATATATACATATACATATATACATATACATATACATATATACATATACATATACATATACATATACCATTTTAACAAATCGTATCGATATTATGTGATAGACAATACTGTCAATAGTATTTTGTAATATTTAATGTAATTTCGTTTATTTAACAGGGAGGGACGAGTTGCTAACCGAACATGCACTTCACTGGAATAAAAAAAAAATTGAAGGACTCTCAAGCTGTCTCGCTAAGCGATATACAAAAGTATTGGAATCATTCACTATATATTTTTCTTTATTCACTTACATGTGTAAAAATGCCAAAGATTGTTACACCCTTCAGTTGTGTCAGGTCTATGCTATAGTATAGCCTATACGTTAGATCAAACGGTTGGTGTCGATAGCTGTCCTGACGCTATTGAAGGCTTGAACAGTTTGTGTCATATTTATGTGTGTATTTTAATGAAGGGTTTAAACTTAAATTGGTATAAATACTATTCTCTGCTCGATAACTTCGCGCCATATTTTAGTCTATTTTGTCATTCTCGAGCAAACGTAATATGTTGTGAACATAATTGTCCGTATTAATGTTACGCAATTCCAAAAATAGTTCGGTACCCAATTTAGTTACAGGTATATTACATATTAAATGACTTAAAGCAGCTTGGTTATTTCAAGCTTTAACGTAAACTCAGAAACAAGGGGCTCAGAAAAAATTTCTGACTGCGTTAAAGCTTGAGTAGCAAACAATTTACTATATATTAAAATAAGCTGCAAGTCACATTTAATATTTATCTGATAAAAGATATACAGACATGTCGAGACTGCTAGTTTAGCAGTACGAGCCTTGTACGAGCCGAACATTTTCTGAGTTAGCAAACAATTATATAATATATATATTCTGTTACGTTTTTGAAATATTCATATTTACCTTTTTTCTTAGGCTCAGACTAAGATCCCGTCTCTTCAGTCTGACCTGAAGAAGGAATTGGAAAATGCTGGTTTAAACCTTCCTGTACGCGAAATTTCTTCAGAATTGTCAAAATGGAAAGAAGATGTTTTAACTGCAGCAAAATGTATGGTAGACTTATACTTGTCTAAATGGTTTTTATTTCCCGTGTTGCCTATACGTCGTATGTTCATTTATGTTTAAGGATATTTGGATATTTGAGACATGTACTACTATATTTTGTTTTTTAAATGGTTTATCACAGTTGAAGAAGAATCTCGCAGCAAAAAGCAAAACATGTCATCTGCAGAGAAAGACTATTTGGGTAACCTGTTGACCTTGGATGTCTTCACTCCTAAGCAGAGAATAATGTGCGAGGTTGCAGAGCAACTTTATGGAAAAAAGTTCAAGCTGATCGAAGGCAAGACGTGTGACAACGTTCTCTCTGGTGAGGATGTTCTGAAAGAGAAGGCTTTGTCTTACTTTAGATATGACATGGAGTGTTGTCACAATGCCATCACCCAGTTAGCATTCAACATTGGAAAACTTGCAGGTGATTACGGAAACTTGCGTATTTGAGCTGTATGGATGTTAAGTACCTGTACGGATGGTACTGTGATCGAACTATGGTATACCGGTAGGAAATGCATGCATAGTATACTTTATAGCGTGCAAGATTCATTAACAATAGAATGGCCGTCCGCAGGCTTAAAGGTTAAATTGGGAGCATACTGTATATTCTATAATACGTATGTTATAATTATCTCGCTGATAACTCAGTTATTTTGACATTCATCACCCGAGTTAACCATCCCACTGCAATTTCATATAATTAATTTCTAAAATAAATTCTATTAAATTTCCAACGAAAAAATTATATACGCACGTGCTTTTTTGCATCTACTTTTTGCTATATTTCAGATTCATCGAAGCAACGAAAGAGGTTGCGGAAGAAAATAACCAAGGAGAAAGCCAGACTGCAAGATTCGTTTTTTAAATATAACAGCATTACAAATCGTGAACGTCTTGTCGACGTAGACAATATTGCGAACGGGAATTTTCCATGGAGCGATGAATCGCAGCCAATTGATCCATGTACTGTAATTGCCCAACTTTCCTATTTGAAAACTCGGTGAAAGTCCGTCTGTCTGTTTGTATGTACATATGTATGCATGTGTGTGTGTCTGTATGTGTCACGTGTGTGTGTGTGATTGCTGTAGTGACGGGCCCACAAAGGGAAAATAGCTGTCCACAGTTGCTGATAGTTGTCAGACTCAACTAATATAAGAATATGTAGTTTAGAAAATAAATTATGCGTTCCAATGATACGCAGAATTGAACAAAAGATTGGTTATAAATGATTGCTTATAAATGCACGATTAAGATATTTATAGTCTGTGTATCAGCTGCACTGTGCTGACGAGCCCCAACAGGGCGAAACAGCTGTCTACGGTTGTAGACGTACAGTACTATATAGACCTCTTTCATAATGGCGACAATTTAAATATTCCTTTATGTGCATCTTGATTAGCCTTTAGGGACTCGTTTGTATAGCAATTCTGAAGAATCTTTGCTTCGTAACGTGGTTGTAATGGCTAATTTAAATTCGTATATGCAAGAATATTTAAAATAACAAGCATTATGAAAGGTCTATGCGGAGGGAGATGCGCAAGGTGATTAAGAACCTCTAACATGCAATTAAATTATAAGTTATACACATTCCGCCAAACGGCAGGGCCGCAGACCACAAGCCTATAGCGAGAACCCTCCTATAATTGTTGTATTGTTATTCATTCTATAGTACCTCTAGCAACCAAAAGGTCGCTAGTAGACAAACAAATGGAAATCGAAAGGTTCCAGGAAGAATTGCAAGTGGTTCAGCAGGAAATGGTGCGTTTCATGGTCTACTATTCAAACAATTTACAGTCTCTTAAGAAGAACCGTGAGGAATTACTGACTTTGTTAAAAGGCAAGAAAGACAGAACTCTGGACTATGTGTTATTCTTTATACCCTTTATTTGATATTTAATAGAAATCTTTATTCATATTTATATTATATACTGTATAATAAAATTAATTTTCATTTTCTAAAAACGTGCATGCACCTGTTTCCAAAGTTTCCATTTAAGAAATAGAAACATTTTTCGTGTTTCTATATATTTGTAGTAGAAACTGACCATGGTCCATTACAAATGCTACATTCTCATTGGCTACTCAACCGTTGTCTATTTGTGATAGACCATGATGACGAAACGCACTCAAAACAATGGCAGAAAACTCTCGTTTTGGGGAGGTTTTAAATGAGTTTTAGGATTATTTTTGGGAGGATGCAAGATTTGTAATAGTCCACTAATTTGTTTCTACTAAAACAATTAGTTCGCCTTCGTTGACTATTCGCTCATAGACAACTCGGAGTCGTTGTCTATAATTGTTAAATAGAAACAGGACTTTTCAAAATGTTGTAATTTTTTGTATGTAATCAAATTATTGCCTGTGTACGTTCTTCTACAGATGACCATACTTGTTTGGGCGAATACGGAGAATCTACAGCTGGAATATTGGTTTGTCATTCAATACTATCTTACGTTAACTTTAGTCTACAGTAAATGCCCATCTAATAATAATAATAATAAAAACTTTATTTACCCGCAAAAAAATGGATCAGCTGGTACAAGTACCAACTGGTATTAACCCATGTGCAGCTATATATATGCTAAATACATCTATAAAATCATGATAAAGATCATCATCAGCTACATTACATAGTAAATGTTAAATAACTATAAAAATTCGAAACAAAGATACAGCTAATCTAATTACATGAACATCGGTGCGTAGTGCAATCAATAAGGTCACTCAAATAACTGTATATCTTGGACTTAAACGCGTCTAATGACTTAAATTCCCTAAGACTCCTAGGTATCTACACGATACGGTCTTTCCTTATACAATAGTTGTGCAGCCGTCTGCACATTGTTTTCACGGGAAACATTTCCTATTTAATAAATCGATTATGAGCTCGAAATTGCTATGAAGTGAGATCGTAGAAGAAACTAACTTGTGTTTATTATTTCTTCAAATTTATTTCGAAAAACGAGATCTAAGCATTTTTTGGGAAAATCAATATCTATCGACAATTAGATATAGCCTTTTGACTGATGAGTCGTCAATGGATTTGCCAATCGTATATACGGACAAATCCTAGCATGTAGATGCGTCTTATAATATTGCAGATTTCAGATTATTTTTATAGTCTTATAACCTGCTAACAGGATGTATGAGATTGTTACAATCTCGTTGTACCAGAGCTCCCTATGACGAGGGCACATGTTGGTGGGAAAAGTTAAACATGTGTAAAATTAGGTCTTTAAATTTCCTACTCAGTTACATGCTGTGATTATATCTATATACTAACAATTAATTTAATTTTCGGTACGTTTAATACCATTAAATAAGCCTCGTTTTGCAATTGTATGTTCTTTTACGCCAAAGGCTTGGTGGTGATAACGAAAGCGTGCGTATACTCTCATAACCCCCGTTAAATTGTACAGTGTAACCGAAGTGAAATTCTCACATTTAATTCAACAATAATAAATATTGTAGGACTCTCTAAGTAATTCACAATAATGAATCTGTTGATTTGTTTTTCAGAAACGGCACTATTCGTCAGAATCGATGAATAAGCATGTCTTGAAAGGGAAGTTAGCTTTAGTCAACGAAGGTATTGAGTTCACCATGCAACAGATTGCCGCTGGGATTCGCGCCTTTGCCCCACTGTTAAACATTGCACTAGACGAATTTCGAGAAATGCTGCTCGCTTATCAGCTAGAGGACAGTGATACATATGAAGAAGATGACGCTGATGGCGACGACGACGACAAGGATGACGATGACGATGACGATGACGATGATGATGATGATGATGACGATGGTGATAATGATGGCCACCAAGACCATCATAATAATAATAACCATTAGAACGTTCATAATGCTGATAACATTTAACATTGTACATATACAGCAGCATAATTTAATATCATATACACATGTCTTACTTATTTTTAGTAAATTGGGGTCAGTTTATGTCTTATAGTTATGGGGTAAAAACATATAACTTGGTATGACAGAATGTCAAAATACACCCCGATTTTACATATTCTAGTAAATTGGGGTCAGTTTATGTCTTATGGGGTTAAACATATATGTTGGTATGACTGAATGTCAAAATACACCCCGATTTTACATATTCTAGTAAATTGGGGTCAGTTTATGTCTTATGGGGTTAAACATATATGTTGGTATGACTGAATGTCAAAATACACCCCGATTTTACATATTCTAGTAAATTGGGGTCAGTTTATGTCGTATGGGGTTAAACATATATGTTGGTATGACTGAATGTCAAAATACACCCCGATTTTACATATTTTAGTAAATTGGGGTCAGTTTATGTCTAATGGGGTTAAACATATATGTTGGTATGACTGAATGTCAAAATACACCCCGATTTTACATATTTTAGTAAATTGGGGTCAGTTTATGTCGTATGGGGTTAAACATATATGTTGGTATGACTGAATGTCAAAATACACCCCGATTTTACATATTCTAGTAAATTGGGGTCAGTTTTATGTCTTATGGGGTTAAACATATATGTTGGTATGACTGAATGTCAAAATACAACCCCGATTTTACATATTCTAGTAAATTGGGGTCAGTTTATGTCTTATGGGGTTAAACATATATGTTGGTATGACTGAATGTCAAAATACACCCCGATTTTACATATTTTAGTAAATTGGGGTCAGTTTATGTCGTATGGGGTTAAACATATATGTTGGTATGACTGAATGTCAAAATACACCCCGATTTTACATATTCTAGTAAATTGGGGTCAGTTTATGTCTTATGGGGTTAAACATATATGTTGGTATGACTGAATGTCAAAATACACCCCGATTTTACATATTTTAGTAAATTGGGGTCAGTTTATGTCGTATGGGGTTAAACATATATGTTGGTATGACTGAATGTCAAAATACACCCCGATTTTACATTTTTTTTGTAAATTGGGGTCAGTTTATGTCGTATGGGGTTAAACATATATGTTGGTATGACTGAATGTCAAAATACACCCCGATTTTACATATTTTAGTAAATTGGGGTCAGTTTATGTCTAATGGGGTTAAACATATATGTTGGTATGACTGAATGTCAAAATACACCCCGATTTTACATATTCTAGTAAATTGGGGTCAGTTTATGTCGTATGGGGTTAAACATATATGTTGGTATGACTGAATGTCAAAATACACCCCGATTTTACATATTTTTTGTAAATTGGGGTCAGTTTATGTCTTATGGGGTTAAACATATATGTTGGTATGACTGAATGTCAAAATACACCCCGATTTTACATATTTTTTGTAAATTGGGGTCAGTTTATGTCTTATGGGGTTAAACATATAACTTGGTATGACTGAATGTCAAAATACACCCCGATTTTACATATTCTAGTAAATTGGGGTCAGTTTATGTCGTATGGGGTTAAACATATATGTTGGTATGACTGAATGTCAAAATACACCCCGATTTTACATATTTTTTGTAAATTGGGGTCAGTTTATGTCTTATGGGGTTAAACATATATGTTGGTATGACTGAATGTCAAAATACACCCCGATTTTACATATTTTAGTAAATTGGGGTCAGTTTATGTCTAATGGGGTTAAACATATAACTTGGTATGACTGAATGTCAAAATACACCCCGATTTTACATATTCTAGTAAATTGGGGTCAGTTTATGTCTTATGGGGTTAAACATATATGTTGGTATGACTGAATGTCAAAATACACCCCGATTTTACATATTTTAGTAAATTGGGGTCAGTTTATGTCTAATGGGGTTAAACATATAACTTGGTATGACTGAATGTCAAAATACACCCCGATTTTACATATTCTAGTAAATTGGGGTCAGTTTATGTCGTATGGGGTTAAACATATATGTTGGTATGACTGAATGTCAAAATACACCCCGATTTTACATTTTTTTTGTAAATTGGGGTCAGTTTATGTCGTATGGGGTTAAACATATATGTTGGTATGACTGAATGTCAAAATACACCCCGATTTTACAGTTTAAATGTTTTGAATTTTTTGAGATTTGTTTACATTTTTTGTTGATTTCGTTAGGTAAGTGAAATTTGAAACCCGCGTTTCTAGGTTGCGATTGTTTGAAATTTTAATTGGTGTTCTCAAAGGTGTCACGTATATAAAGGTGACATATATAGGTGTCGTGACATATATAGGTGACATATATAGGTGTCGTGTATATAATGTATATATAACCGGAAAAATCGTTCGTCTTAATTTAGCGCAAAATAACACGCGACGATTGCGACCATAGCCACGATATTGCGACCATCATCGCGTTTGCAAGATATGCGTGCCTGCTGGATGTGAAGTCCACAAAGAAAAATATTTGTCCGAGCTTTCAGAAACTGCCCAGGTCGAAGGGTCGTTTGTGAGACCGAAGACAAATATTTTACTAAACGGTAAATCACATATATTTATTATTTTATTATACTTGGAAAATAAAAGAAAACAAATTACTTTAGTTTTTGTATCATAAAGTTATTTCCAGCTTAATCGAATTTTGTGTTAGTTTTCCATTTTCCAGTTAAAATAAAGCAAAATCACGATAATGGTTTTTTGGTATTTAGGATTCCGTGACCGTCAGCTAGATAACCGCCTGCTCAGGCAGCCAATCAAATTGCAGGAATGCCTTGGATTCTGTTACAATGTTATCCTCTTCCCGTATATAGTATATATATATATATATATTTATTAATAGGTATGTCTAACTAAAATTACACATATGTCATAACACGGTGTTTCACTCGATCGCGTAAAGCGTGAAACACCGTGTTATGACATATGTGTAATTTTAGTTAGACAACCTATTAATAAATAAATTCAGCTCTACAACTCTGTATTGAGCACTCTAGATTCCTCAAGAGCAAAATTGTCTATATTTGTATGTATATATATAGGTAATATTTGGCATTTCACTCGATCAAACTACGTGTTGAAAGGATTTATGGTGAAGGAAAATTTCGAGTGTTGGAATACATACATTTACCAGTTGCAAAAAATGCAACTTTAAGGCCTTCCGCACCGGGAGGTGAGTAAGTGGCAAATTCCCCGCCACTGAGCTACGGAAGCAAATATATATTTTGTGTGATCCTCGCAAAGAAACGGCGCACGGTGGGGGGTTACGGTTCAGTTAGGGTTAGCCAATAAGATGGCTCCCTCAACGTTGTACGTTTTATAAAATAGATAAAGCCGATGGTAAATACAAGCGCGTCCGAAATGGGGAAGGCTAAAAAGGATGACTCAAAAGGACTCTGTTTTTTTATTTTTCGTTAGGTTATGGAATATGGATAGCTACGGTTAGGGCTAGGGTTAAGATTAGGATCAAGGTTATGGTTAGGATTGAGATTAGGGTTAGTAGACCTAAAAAATGTAAAGGTCCTTTTGAGTCATCCCTTTTAGCCTTCACCTTTCGAAATACGATATCTAATCACGTGATTACAAACGGTAAAACCGCGAAAGTGTGAATTTTGCCGGGAAGCTAGTAATTTCGTAAAGTTTTTAAACGTGGTTTATATTGTGAATGTCATTGGGTCGATCGTGTTTTACGTTGAGTACTACGTTCCACCATACATTTAAAGAAATGAGAAGAAACCATAAGAATTTCCCATCGAAGGTGTGTGATTCTATCAATATATAGATACCATTTGAGCAGTGTGCAGATTAGTATTTTTATAATTTGAATTATTCATGAGATGACATGTGCTGTTCACAAAACAAAAAATATTTTATTATGTGACAACTTTAAATGTCATAAATCACCGATAAATTATAAAAATCAAAGCTATATTAACATATTTATTCAATGATATAGTTGCAACATGCGCCGGGGTCAGCAATCCCCCTCCAATTGAATTCTTTTAATGACATTCGGGCTTTCTGCCATTTTTGGGTAATTGCAAGCAAAATAAGAAAAATATATATCCCAAAACACAATTGGGCCTATGCCTTGGGTTCATAAAAGTGTATAGACCCCTTGCAATAAAGCTAGGGTGATTAGGGTCCTTTAAGTATAACATTCTAAGCTACAAATAATACCTTCATGCAGGCTTGATGATTTATTTACAACCTTCATGCAATATGTTCAATAGTTTGATCAGATCAATCAAATTGTTTATAATTATTTTAAACAGCCAGGCCCAATCTGTCTGCTGAATAAAATCATCTGGTGTATAATTAGTCAGATAATTAGTATTGTAAACACTTGGCCTGTGAGTGAATGGATTAAAATCCTCATAATAAACTTCACACAATAAGACAATTTTCTCCCATTTCATACTTTAGGGGAAAGCTGGTATATGTCGTATACCAGATTGTCGTCAACATGGAAAATTGTTAAAACGATTGGACAATCATCTCTCCAAGTGCCATAGGGGAATTACTAGAGCAATGAATGACAGAAAATCAATTCAGCCCAATGTTTTGCAGATGTCTCGAGAAATGTGCAAGTTACCTGGTTGTGGCAAAGAAGTGCTTCACTTTTCTCGTCACCTTAAAAACCAGCACAAAATGAACATGGAATCTTACATCATGGCTACAAAATTGCAAGTGAAGGCCAAAACATACAGGTTTCTGGCTGATGTTGAAAGTAACAACATACAATCTGATGTTGACTGCAGTAACAACATACAACCCAATGCTGACAGTGGGAATTACACAGTGGCTGATATTCCCAGTGGTGATCAAGCTGATATTGATGACAATCATCTAGCTGCAGATGCTGTCGATGATAACACACATGTTGATGTTGACAGTAACTACAGACTAGATGATTTGATAAGAGATACAAAATATGAAGCTGAAATACAAATTGATGAAATACAACAGGACGAGTTCTCATTTGACCATTTTTGTTTTATCAAGCACCATGTGACGTCTCTTTATGGACTCCAGGCTTTACTAATATATTTAAAAAATGGCTGCATTTATGATTTTTTTATGTCTCCTATGTGCAAAGCTATTTTTGGGAAAATTACCTGGTCAGTACTTAATGATATATACAGGTATCGCAAGTATCTAATGAGTATTTTTCGTGTGGCCAGGTACTCATGTTATCCAGTAGAACTAGAAAACATAAACATTGGTGTTTGTAGTTGTTTAGCTTGTGGTGCAAGTAAAGTTGGAGAATGCACATGCCCAGACCTGTCAGAGTCATTTTACTTGATTTATAAACAATTCAGGTGCCCAGAGACATCTGGCTGCAAAAGATGCAGCATTAGTAAGTCAGGGACAGCCATTCATAACTGTATTGATTTTTTTCATTGTACTGTATGTATAGAGAGTTATAAGTTTTCAACAAAATTGGGGATGAATCACCTGTACATGTAGTTAATTTAAATTTATTAGTATTGGTAATCATATGATAGCGAGTGCAATGAAGGATTTACACTACAAGTGATTATTTGAAAATTTGCCAACATTTTAATAAAATATATTTTTACAAAATATTTAACAAAATATCACTGCTATCATATGATTACTTGTTTACTATTTCCATGACAAAATTACGTTAATTAAATAATTGCACTCTCATTTATTGCACTCAAGTGCAGTTAATGATTTATTGCACTCCTCTCAGCCAATCAGAATCCAGTAATTTTGTCATGTATATCATAATACTGCTAATACATACTGTACATATGCAGTAGAACCCTGTCTCAATAATATATACATGCACCTTGTTGGATGCCAATATTTATATATGAGCATTGAACACATTTTTGCTAGAACAAAAGGTAATTGTTAATTTTGAACTTTAACCCTTGGTAGGTATAGACACCACTTTTTAAATACAACCAAATGTTTAACAGGGTTTCACTGCATGTGTAAATATAATATTGGCACCAACTGCATTATGTTCAATTGTGTAAATAAAGTATTAATCTCTTTTAAGCTGCTGATAGTGTATAATCTGCTTGTATCATGTAAATAAGATCTGTATAGTGTATAAAATTTAAAAGAAAAAACAATAATAAAATCAATAATATATATATAGTCATCTGAAAGACCTTTGCATTCACCTTTCAAATTGCAACATTATACTAGTACTATAATAGAAACTAGTTAATTTCTTTCTAATTAATTAATTAATTAATTTATATTTGCAAAAAAGGTGTCAGAGAAACTACATTATTGGAAAGTTTAGCCATCATTAATGACTTTGTTGGAAAAGCAAAAAACTTCCCCTTTTCAAGAAAATAATTTTCATCATCATCACCCAGTACAACGGGGGCTTTGTAATTCTCCTTGGCTGTCGTTAACATGACACAGACATGGTGTGGAGGAATACAGTGGCCATGTAT